>PVKP010004107.1:0-101223 GCA_004027715.1 Plecturocebus donacophilus | reverse complement strand
TTTATTCAGTTTGTCTAAGTGTACGTTTTGATTGGGGCATTTAATCCCTTTAAGTTTAGGCTTAATATTGATATATGTGAATTTAATACTGTTATTTAAGTCTAACTAGCTGTTTGCCCATTAGTTGATGTAAATTCTTCATTGTTGTAATATTCTTTACTTTTTGATAAGTTTTTAGGATAACTGATGCTGGTTGTTCATTTCTGTATATAGTGCTTCTTTCAGAAGTTGTTGCAAAGCAGGCCTGGTGGTAATGAAGTCTCTGAGTTCTTGCTTGTTCGCAAAAAATTTTATTTTTCCTTGGCTTGTAAAACTTAGTTTGGCTGGATATGTGATTCTCGGTTGAAAGTTTTTTTCTTTAAGGATGTTGAATATTAACCCCCACTCTCTTCTGGCTTGTAGAATTTCTACTGAGAGATCTGCTGTGAGTCTGATAGGCTTCCCCTTATGGGTAACCTGGCCTTTCTCTCTGGCTGCCCTTAGTATTTTCTCCTCTATTTCAATCCGAGTAAATCTGACAATTATGTGTTTTGGGGTTGGTCTTCTTGAGGAATATCTTTGTGGGGTTCTCTGTATTGCCTGGAGTTGAGTATTGTCATGCCTTGCTGGTTTAGGAAAATTTTCCTGGATAATATCCTGAAAAATATTTTCCAACTTGGATTCATTCTCTTCGTCACTTTCAGGTATACCTATTAAGCGTAAATTAGATCTTTTCACATAGTCCCATATTTCTTGGAGATTTTGCTCATTCCTTTTTACCCTTTTCTCTAGGATCTTGTCTTCTCATTTCATTTCATTAAGTTGATCTTCGACCTCTAATATCCTTTCTTCTACTTGATCAATTCAACTGGTAAAACTTGTGCATACTTCACGGATTTCTTGTATTGTGTTTTTCAGCTCCATTAATTCGTTTATATTCTTCTCTAAATTGTCCATTCTTGTTAGCATTTCGTCAAACCTTTTTTCAAAGTTATTCGTTTCTTTGCATTGGTTTAGAACATATTCTTTTAGCTCACAGAAGTTTCTTATTATCCACCTTCTGAAGCCTAATTCTGATGATTCTTCACATTCGTTTTCCATCAAGCCTTGTTCCGTTACTGATGAGGAACTAGCGTCCTCTGTAGAAGGAGAGACCTTCCGATTTTGAGTGTTCTCAGTTTTTTTTACGGTGGCTTCTTGGCATCTTTATGGTTTTATCCATCTGTCGTCTTTGTAATTACCCACTTTCAAATTAGGTCTCTGAGTGGACGTCCAGCTTGTTAATTCCCAGCTCCGGAATCTATGCAATTTTCACTGTGCGACTCGCAACGCTAGCTAAGACAGCAGCGTTGAAATTCGTGGTGCTTTTCTGCCTGGGGGTCTCCGGTCTGACTTCTTGGTCCCTTTTTCAGTCAGCTGGATGGACTGCTCTGCCTTCCCAGAGCGCCAAACATCATCCAAAAGGAGACTCAGTCCCATTTACTCCGCACCAAGAGCTGCCGAGCCGAGGCGCCGGCAAAAAAGCCGCACCAGCCGAAAGGGTCGCGCTGGCGACCTGTGGGGCTCCTCCGCTGGGAATGTCCTGATCCGTGGGCAACAAAAATTTATCGGTAAGTGTGGCGTCCACTGGCTCTCTGCGCTTTTACTGGGAGCTGCAATCCTGAGCTGCTAGTGATCGGCCATCTTGGATCTCTCTCCAACAACACATTTTAATATAAGTTATATGAATGTGGTTTCTCTCTTTCTCTCAAAATATCTTATTGTACTATATTCACCTTTCTTGTGATAATATGAGATGATACAATGCCTATGTGATGAGGTGAAGTGAAGTGAATGACTTGGCATTGTGAGATAGCATTAGGCTATATTGACCTTCTGATAATACATCAAACTTATGAATTGTTTATTTTTCAATTTTGTATTAAATATTTTCAGACCATGCTCCACCACAAGTAAATAGAATTGTTGAAAGTGAAACCACAAATAAGGGGATACTGTATCCTTTAACCTAGAGTTAGGTAAGCTCTACTATTAAAGTGTCATTTTTCATGTGAGCATTATTATTTTTATTTATTTATTTATTTTAAGTCGGAGTCTTGCTCTGTCACTCAAGCTGGCGTGCAGTGGCATGATCTTGGCTCACTGCAACTTCCACCTCCAAGGTTTAAGGGATTCTCCTGTCTCAGCCTCCTGAGTAGCTGGGACTACAGGCATGTGCTGCCATGCCTGGCTAATTTTTTTTGTATTTTTAGTAGAGACAGGGTTTTACCATGTTGGTCAAACTGGTCTTGAACTCCTGACTTCAAATGATCTGCCCGCCTCAGCCTCCCAAAATGCTGGGATTACAGGCATGAGTCATGGTGCCCAGCCCATGTGAGCATTATTAATGCCTGGAGTCTTCCCTTAATCTCTCCAGTCTACAGGTAGGAACTTGAATATCTCCAAAGTCGGTGTGAGTTCTGGGATTATTTAACTGTTAGTTCTTTGCCAGTTATTCTTTGTCCAGTCTGTGGAATTTTAGTTTATGCATGTCCAGATTAGCATTCCAAGAAGACTGGAAAAGACCTCGTTACAGATTTCCGGCTCCTTCTCTGCATAGCTTCCTCTTCTCTAGTACTTTGCTCTGCAAATTCTAGCTACTTCCATCTCTGAGATCATATTTCAGACTCTTTAACTAAACAAGGCTGCTGAGCTGTGCTTGGTTTCCTTTTTCTAATGTCACAGATTAGAAATGGTCTCTGGACAGGGCTCATTTTTCCCCTTTTCTCTAGTGCCATACTTCTGCTTTTATTATTTTGTACATTTTGTCCAGTTTGAAGTCAAGCTACTTTTTCATGAGCAAAAACTTAGACTACAGTATACAGACGTTCCTCTACTTATGATGATTCATCTTATAATTTTTCTACTTTATGGTGGGTGTATTGGGTATTAAGCACATTTTCAACTTATGATATTTTCAATTTATGATAGGTTTATTGGGACATAAACACATTTTAAGTCAAGAAGCATCTGTAGTTGATTTGTGGGAGCCCATTGCAATGTTTGAATATAATATTTAAAATTCATGATTCAATTCTGAAGCTGTCTCATTTTATAAATTGTGTTGAGACAATGCAAGTTTATACAAGTAGGAATTGATGCAAATGACTACAGTCTACAATGACTCAAAGTGTTATGTAACAGCACTACTAACAAATAATTAAAATCTTGATTATCACAATATATTTTTTTGAGAAGGCAGAAAAGTAAATTATATAGAATACATAATAACTTACCATTTATGTATATTTCTATTTTATTACTAATATGAGTATCCCTGCCCCATCAACAGACCTAACCAGACATGTACAATAATAATTAAATCCAGTTGTCTTTGACATTTTGCTAAGTTTTAATCATATCAAAATCATTGCTTTATAGAGTTCAAATTTTTTTGTTATGAAGGTTTGTTTTTAAAGCTGAGGAAAAAATCTCATTTTAATAGCTCATTAGCTTCATTTTAAATATTTATTATTGTAGTACACAGGTATCCGTTTGTTTACTTGCCCCGGTTCTGTTAATGGTAAGGGTAGACCTGCGGAAGAAGTGGCAGCAGCAACAAAAATTAGGAAGCTTGTATCACATAGATAATCTGTCACGTCTGAGAAAGCTACATCCAAAGCCAGTTTTAGGGAAGTGTAATAAGCAACAATATTTCCACTACAGGCTCTGCAAAAGTCTCCAGGCATATTTAAGGCACAAAGTTATACAGTTTAGCATTATTTCATATTTCATATTTACCTAAGGTTTTTTTTCTTTTTTTCTTTTTTTTGGAAATGGAGTCTCGCTTTGTTGCCCAGGTTGGAGTGCAGTGACGCAATCTCAGTTCACTGCAACCTCCATCTCCTGGATTCAAGTGATTCTCCTGCCTCAGCCTTCTGAGTAGCTGGGACTACAGACGTGTGCCACCATGCCTGACTAATTTTTGTATTTTTTGTAGGGGCAGTGTTTCACTATGTTGGCCAGGCTGGTCTCAAACTCCTGACCTCAGGTGATCCACTCACCTCGACCTCCCAAAGTGCTAGGATTACAGGCATGAGCCACTGTCCCCAGCCCCTAAAAGATTTGAAATCTTAAAATTTTCTGGTACAACCATTCTTTCTTCCTCAATCATTTTTCCCCTACTCTGAATTTCTTTGAACCCTTTATATTTGATTATGTTATTTAACTAGAAATTTAATACAATTATGGCGAATTATTAATTTAATAGTAAGCTCCAGGGACTATCTCATAGGAAAATAATAATAATAACCTTAATATTTACTGTGATTCAGGACCCAATTTATGCCAGGCCTGGTGTGAAGTCTTATGTCAATCATTTCTATTTACCATACCATGATTAGAAGACTCTATTCCCATTATGCTGATGAAAAAACAACAACAACAAGGTTCAGAGTGAAGTGGAAATTTTGCCCAGGCTTTTGACAGCATGTAGTCAGCAACCGTCCCTATTTTAAAACTGCTGCTATTTTTGTTAGTAACTGCCTCTTTCTGCTTCTGTACCTCAGCTTATTGCTTACTAACTGGAAAGCCTTAAGGAAAACTGCCGCGTTGTCTAAAACCTGCTGCGTTATCTAAAGTCTTGAGTTACTTCCCCTGCCCCTTTACTTATAAAAACTATGTACTTTTCTTAGCCGGGGTCCAGACTTTTGGTGTGAACCCTTCTGGGCCCGCTGGCGTAATAAAGTGTGTTCCTCCGATCCCCTGAGTGCCGCTTGGGTTTCTGGTCAGGTAAGATTTTCCAGAACAAGGGAAGTTAAATCATTTTCCCAAGGCTACAATGCTGTCAGTAATTAGCAAGCCAGGATGCAAATCTAAATTAGTTTGACTCTTAAGTGCACTGAATTTCCAGTATTCCAGGAGCGATCATCATCAGGTGCGAGTCTCTGAGGCCAGCTCGCTCTGACCATGCTGAGAGCTGGAGGACTTACTCCCCAAGAGGAGGGATCATGGTGGATGGGAGGCAGGACTAGATTGCAGCTCCAACTCAGACAGACAGAGCAGTGTGTGGAGGCTCGTGTCATGAATTTTTGCTCCAGAATGACTGCAGGAACAGATCAGAAAACCTGGGAGGACCCACTGACTCTCTGAAGGAAGTGTATTGCTCCTGCTGCACCCAGGAAACACTCCATACTGTGCTGGTATCCTCAGATGAGAGACCCACAGATGGTTCACATCACAGGACTCTGTGCAGACAACCCCCAGTACCAGCCCAGAGCCTGGTAGACTTTCTGGGTGTCTAGATCCAGAAGAGAGACAACAATCACATTGAAACAGAACCTCTTTAAAGCGTAAGTCTCACCGGACCTACAAAACAAAAATACAATTTAAAAAACAGAAAAACAAAGTGTACAGGCAACAGGTAGTACGATGAATAGAATAGTACCTCACATCTCAACACTAACATTGAATGTAAATGGCCAAAATACTCCACTTAAAAAATAGAGAATTAAAGAATGGATAAGAATTCACCAACCAACTCTCCTAATGCCTTCGAGAGACTCACCTAACACATAAGGTCTCGCATAAACGAAAGATAGAGGGTTGGTAAAAGATATTTCATGGAAAAGGACACCAAAAGGAAGCAAGAGTAGCTATTCTTATATCGGAGAAAACAAACTTTAAAGCAACAGCAATTATAAAAGATAAAGAGGGGCATTATAATAACAAAAGACCTTGTCCAAACAGGAAACAATCACAATCCTAAACATATATGTGCCTAACACTGGAGCTCCCAAATTTATAAAACAATTACTAATAGACCTAAGAAATGAGATAGACAGCAACACAATAATAATCGGGGACTTCGATACTTCACTGACAGCACTAGACAGGTCATCAAGACAGAAAGTCAACAAAGAAACAATGGATTTAAACTATACCCTGGAACAAATGGACTTAACAGATAAATACAGAACATTTCATCCAACAACTACAGAATATACATTCTATTTGACAGCACATGGAACTTTCTCCAAGATAAATCATATGATAGGCTACAAAATGAGCCTAAATAAATTTAAGAAAATTGAAATTATATCAAGCACTCTCGGACCACAGTGGTTTAAAACTGGAAATCAACTCCAAAAGGAACCTTCAAAATCACGCAAATACATGAAAATTAAATAACCTGCTCCTGAGTGATCATTGGACCAAAAATGAAATCAAGATGGAAATTAAAAAATTCTTTGCACCGAAAGACAATAATGACACAATCTATGAAAATCTCTAGGATACACCAAAGGCGATGCTAAGAGAAAATTCAAAGCCCTAAATCCTTACATCAAAAAGTCTGAAAGAGCATGACCAGACAATCTAAGGTCACACCTCAAGGAACCAGAGAAACAAGAAAAAAACCAAACCCAAACCCAGCAGAAGAAAGGAAATAACAAAGATCAGAGCATAAATAAATGAAATTGAAACCTACCCAAAAATACAAAAGATAAATGAAACAAAAAGCTGGTTCTTTGAGAAGATAAATAAAGTTGATAGATCATGAGCAAGATTAACCAAGAAAAGGAGGGAGAAAATCAAAATAAGCTCAATAAGAAATGAAATGAGAGATATTACAACCGACATCACAGAAATACAAAAGATTATTCAAGGCTACTATGAACAGCTTTATATACATAAACTAGAAAACCTAGAAGAGATGGATAAATTCCTGGAAAGATACAACCCTCCTAGCTTAAATCAGGAAGAATTAGATACCCTGAACAGACCAATGACAAGCAGCGAGATTGAAATGGTAACTTAAAAATTACCAACAACAAAAAAATCCAGGACTGGACAGATTCACAGTATAATTCTACCAGACATTCAAAGAATTGATATCAATTCCACTGACACTATTCCACAAGATAGAGTAAGAGGGAGGGAACCCTTCCTAAATCATTCTATGAAGCCAGCATCACCCTAATACCAAAACCAGGAAAGGACAAAACCAAAAAAGAATACTACAGACCAATTTCCCTGATGAACTGTGATGCTGAAATTAACAAAATACTAGCGAACTGAATTCAACAACATACGAAAAAGATAATCCACCCTGATCAAGTGGGTTTCATACCAGAGATGCAGAGATGGTTTAACATATGCAAGTCAATAAACGTGATACACCACATAAACAGAATTGAAAACAAAAATCACGTGATCATCTCAATAGATGCAGAAAAAGTGTTCTATGAAATCCAGCATCTCTTTATGATTAAAACTCTCAGCAAAACTGGCATACAAAGGACATACCTCAATATAATAAAAGCCATCTATGACAAACCCACAGCCAACATAATACTAAATGGGGAAAAGTTGAAAGTATTCCCTCAGAACTGGAACAAAACAAGGATGCCCACTCTCATCACTCCTCTTCAACATAGTACTGGAACTCCTAGCCAGAGCAATCAGACGAAAATAAATAAACAAATAAAAGGCATATGAATCGGTGAAGAGGAAGTCAAACTGTCGCTGTTTGCTGATGGTATGATTGTTTACCTAGAAAAACCTAAAGGCTTCTCCAGAAAGTTTGTAGAACTGATAAAAGAATTCAGCAAAGTTTCCGGATACAAAATTAAGGTACACAAATCAGTATATCCCTAACCAAGGAGGTGAAGAACTCTACAAGGAAAACTACAAAACACTGCTGAAAGAAATCACAGGCAACACAAACAAATGGAAACACATCTCATGCTCTCAGATTGGTAGAATTAATGTTGTGAAAATGACCATATTGCCAAAAGCAAGCTACAGATTCAACTCAACTCCCATTAAAATACCATCATTCTTCATAGAACTATAAAAAACAATTCTAAAATTCATATGGAACTAAGAAAGAACCCACATAGCCAAAGCAAGAGTAAGCAAAAAGAACAAATCTGAAGGCATCACATTACCTGATTTCAAATTATACCATAAAGCCATAGTCACCAAAACAGCATGTTACTGCTATAAAAATAGGCACATAGACCAGTGGAACAGAATAGAGAATGCAGAAATAAGCCTAAATACTTACAGCCAACTGATCTTCAACAAAGCAAACAAAAACATAAAGTGGGGAAAGGACACCCTTTTCAATAAATGGTGCTAGGGTAATTGGCTAGCAGCCACAGGTAGGAAAATAAAGCTGGATCCTCATGTCTCACCTTATACAAAAATCAACTCAAGATGGATTAAGGACTTAAACCTAAGACATGAAAATATAAAATTCTAGAAGATAACATTGGAAAAACCCTTCTAGACATTGGCTTAGGCAAGGATTTCATGACCAAGAACCCAAAGCAAGTGCAATAAAAACAAAGATAAATAGTTGGGACTCAATTAAACTAAAGAGCTTTTGCCTGGCAAAAGGAACAGTCAGCAGAGTAAACAGACAACACACAGAGTGGGAGGAAATCTTCACAGTCTGTACATCTGACAAAGGACTAATATCCAGAATCTGCAATGAAGTCAAACAAATCAGGAAGAAAAAAAACCAAACAATTCCATCAAAAAGTGGGCTACAGACATGAATAGACAATTCTCAAAAGAAGATATACAAATGGCCAACAAACGTGAAAAAATGCTCAACATCACAAATGATCAGGGAAATGCAAATCAAAGCCACAATGCAATATCACCTTACTCCTGCAAGAATGACCATAATCAAAATAGCAGAAAATAACAGATGTTTGCTGTGGATGCTGTGAACAGGGAACACTTCTACACCGCTGGTGGGAATGTAAATTAGTACATCACTATGGAAAACAGTGTGAAGATTCTGTAAAGAAATAGTAGAACTGCCATTTGATCCAGCAATCCCAGTACTGGGTATCTACCCAGAGGAAAAGAAGTCATTTTTATTAAAAATTATATATATATTTAAGAGACAGGGTTTCACCATGTTGGCCAGGCTGGTCTCGAACTCCTGACCTCAGGTGATCTACCTGCCTCAGCCTCCCAAAGTGCTGGGATAACAGGCAAGAGCCATCGTGCTTGGCCTGGAAAAGAAGTCATTTTACAAAAAGGATACTTGCACATGCATACTTTTAGTAGCAAAATTTGCAGTTGTAAAAACATGGAATCAGCCCAAATGCCCATTAATCAACGAGTGGATAAGGAAATTATTTTATATATATATATATAAATTATATATATATATATTTGAGGGTATACCACTCAATCATAAAAAGGAATGAATTAATGGCATTTTCAGTGACCTGAATGAGATTGGAGATTAGTATTCTAAGTCAAGTAATTTAGGAATGGAAAACCAAACATCATATATTCTCACTCATAAGTGGGAGCTAAGCTATGAGGATGCAAAGGCATAAGAATGACACAATGGACTTGGGGACTCAGGGGGAAAGGGTGGGAGGGGTGAGGGAGAAAAGACTACAAAATAGGGTGCAGTGCATACTGCTTAGGTGAAGGGTGCACCAAAATATCACAAATCACCACTAAAGAACTTCTGTAACCAAACACCACCTGCTCCACCAGTAACTTATGGAAAATTAAAAAACAATCAGGTGCTAAATTTTGATTTTTTAACTTTTTCTAGATCTTTGAGAGTGACCAAATTTTTGTCAGTTTTTAAGGCCAGTTAAATTCAGACACAATAATAAATAATTTACTTATTTTATAATGCCTAATACTTTATGGGGGGACCTTTAAATTTTAGTTGCCATAGAATGATGGTACCCTGGTAAGTGTACAACTCTCAGAGGTAGAATTGTGTGGAATCAAAATTTTATTTTATTTACTTGTTCAGTGATGAAGGGATTCTGGGGACTGATTTCATATAAACTTGACTTTCAAGGGTCTCATTTTACAGATTGGATGCTCAGGTTCTGTAACTAGTAAGTTTCCCTGTAAACAAATCTACCTGAGAAGCTAAATTATAATCAAAGTAGTTTGCTCATCAGCAGAAATCTAGCCATAGACAGAGCACCTCGTTTTTGGCAGACAGTTTACACATTAGATTGATCATTTAATTACGAAATCACAAAGTGACATAACTTGACCTAGGTAACACAGCTAAGCAAGCCGAAAATTTGAGATTCGAGATTTTAACTGAAGTTTATCTAATGTCCCAAGGTGATCCTCTTGACTAGGCAAGTTGCTTTTCACAGTAGGGGATCTAATGAATACTCCCTTGTCCAGTGTCTAGCATGTAATATACTTTTTTTAAAAAACTAAGAACAATAGCATTTTCTTAATCTTGTACATTCTATTTACAGTTGACTCTTGAACAACTTGGGCTTGGACTGCGTGGGTCCACTTATATGTAGATTTTTTTCAACCTAACCAATCCCCAAGTATACCAAGGGATGACTGTACTGTGGACTCAAATTGAGGTTTCTAAAAGAGGAAGAGTTAATAGGTACTAAATGTACATGGAATGAATGAATATATTGACTCACATTAGCTATTTTGAGGAGGCAATTTGATGAATTTTCTCAGAAAAGAACATGTTTGTATATATTTACTAAATTATGATATTATACTAAGTTACAATATTACGCTAAGTAAAATATCATTGAGTCCTGGACCCCCAGACTCTGCCAATGAAATCTGTACGAGAACCTTTGCACTCAAAGGGCTGTGGAAGGCAGTTTTCTTTATTTCATTATTATTATTTTTTTCCTCAACCTATATAAGGTGGAGTTTATATCATTATTAATGTTGCTACTCTGAGAGCTGTACAGCCTCCATTTCCTCTTGTTTGGAATCCTAAGTACAAAAAAAAATACACAAGTGTTTCATTCATTCATTCCAATGAATATTACTGAGGCACTGACATGTACAATGCCTTATTTTCCCTCTTCTTTCTTCTTTTTTGTGTGAGGAAAAAAGCATACAATGCCTTATTTTTCAAACAGAACTCCTAATTATCCTCTACCCCAAGACTGCTTTTCTTTGTGTCCTTCTTGTCTCATCAAATTGCAACCTTTTTTTAGTAGCTTTAAGTCAGAAAATCTATAGTCATCCTTGACTTCCCTCTTTCACGCACACCCCGCAAGCAATCAATCACCAAATCTGACTGCCTCTGTCTTACAAATATATCCAGAATCTGACCTGTTCTCAACACTTCCGCTTGTACCAACCTGGTCTGAACCATGGTCACCTCTTACTGAATGAATTACTACAGTGGCCTCCTGACCATTCTCTACCTGATCTATCTTCTAGATCTTAACTCCTTAAATCCCTCTTCTCCTTGCTTCCTCTACCTTAGCCACAGTAGTGTCTCTGCTTTTCGTTAAACACTCCAACACAGTCCTGTCTTTGCACGTGTTGTTTTCTTGCTGGGCAAACTCTTCCCCTAGAAGTGTGCATTGCTACCTCTGTCTCTATATTCAGGTTTCTGCTAAATGAGGCCTTCCCTGAAAACCCCATCTAAGATAGTCCTTGGCAACCCATATCATCTTCTATTTCTTTACCTTGTTTTCTTCTTTAGCATATCAATAATCAATATCTGACTGCTTATATATTTATCACTTTATTTATTGTCTTTCCCACCTTATTAGAGTGTATGCTCCACAAGGGCAGAAACTTAGTTTTGTTACCTATTGACTCTGCAATACTTAGAAGAAAGCCTGTCACTTAATAGTCACATATTTGTTGAATGAATGACTATGCATGGTATCAAACTGCATGCTAGAGATACGATAATGGACAACATAAGCACAGTTCCTGATCTCATGACATTTACAATTCCTGCAGGAAACATAGATATTAAACTATAAATTATAAAACATTTAATTATTATGGTTATAAACATGAAGAAGACATCGTTGACCACTCTGGCTGAAGGTCTTGGTGTGTAGAAAGACTATCAAATATTTAATAACAGGGTCAAGAGTGAGAATACCTCAAATCATATAATTTTTTGAAATAAAAATACAGAGAATCAGTGTCATGCAAATGAGCTTCTCTAGTTAGAGGTAGTTTAAATAGGATTGTAAAGATTTATAGGGAGCTGACAAAGCGAGACAGGGAACAGGATTAAAAGTAGCCTATTAAATAGATAATCCAGTGCAGCTGTGTTCTTTCTATCAGTCAAGGTTACTGCAGGTACCAGGAAAAGAAATCCAGTGATAGGTAGACAGGGTCAAGCTAATTGTGCTTTGGAGGGGAAAACACAATGCAATACAACTCAACACAACACAACACAGTACTCTTACCCTTTTAAACTTAGAGATATCAGAAAAATATTGCAGTATGTAAGTTTTATATATGCATATGAAATTCCCACTTACCTTCAATTTCAGCAAAAAGACAATCTTCCCAAAGCCTTCCAGTTCAGTTCCTTTCTTTCCCAAATTTTTGGGCTTCTTGTATGTAATCTCTCATCTCTTTGTCACACTGTTTTATGATCTCTCTCTCTCTCTCTCTCTCTTTATTTTTCCTTTTTGCCTGTCTCCTTCCTCTGAGGAAGGAACTTTTGTTTGTGCCTCGTAGAAGAGTGCCCAGAACACTGTAGATACTAAGAATTACATGTGAAATGAATGCACAAACATTTGAGCAAATTTTATGCCGTTATGAAGGATTATTATTTTGCATTGTTAAACAGTCTACACAAGTGAAAACACAGATTTTCATTTAAAAAATAAAATTACTAAATGAAAATTGAAATTATTTCACCTGGTTATATTTTGCTAGAATTACATAATAAATTACTTAGAAAGAAGGTACAAAAAAGGCTTTGTGTCTTTTTTTTTTTTTTTTTGAGACAGAGTCTTACTCTGTCACCCAGGCTGGCAGTGGCACAATCTTAGCTTACTGCAACTCCGCCCCTGGGTTTAAGCCATTCTCCTGCCTCAGCCTTCCAAGTAGCTAGGATTATGGGCATGTACAATCATACCCAGTTCATATTTGTACTTTAGTAGAGATGGGGTTTCACCATAGTTACCAGGCTGGTCTCGAACTCCTGACCTCAAGTGATCTGCCCACCTCTGCTTCCCAAAGTAATTACAGGTATGAGTCACCACGCCCGGCGTAAGTTAGTTACTTAAAAGCCACAGGTATCTGCTTATGAAAACTCCCATTGCAGCATATTGGGTACAGCTAAGAGCTCAGCAATATGCTGCAAAGCTCCAGTTTAGGTGCTCCACAGTTTGGAAGGAAGGAAAAGGGAGAGAGAACACAATTATGAAGTGTCCTCTTTGTATTCTGACAGTGTGTGAAATGCTAAATCCACTTAAGTCTCATACAAACCTAATGAAGTAGGTGTTATTATTTCCATTTTACAAATAAGGAAATTAGGCTTCTAAAAAGCTAAGTAATTTTCTCAACTAATACACATGATCCCAGGAATCCATAGTATTCAATTCATTCTTCAATAAGGAAGATAGACAAAGGAAGTGTGAGAGCTAGTAAAGAAAGCAGTTGTTTGCTTTATTTTTGAGATAAAGCAAATCAGTTATTTGGAATACAGAGAGAAAGAGACTGTGTGTGTGTGTGTGTGTGTGTGTGTGTGTGTGTGTGTGTGTGTGTGTGTGTGTGTGTGTGATTCATTGCAGAAGAGTTATTTTATAATGACAAGTCCTATGAAACTTCATGATGTTGACCAAAATTTAAGTTGGCTGGAGGAAGAAAGGTTTACTAGAATCATTGCCCTGTTTTATTTAATTCATTAAAGTCATTTAAGGAAGTTTCAAATAACAAGCAAACCATGAAAAAAATGAACATTCATGGCTACCTATGGAATGAATTCTGTATCTTATTATTTTGATTTCTTTTTAGATATGTTTATTATAATTACATCATCTGTGTATGAGGTAGGTAGGACTGCAAGAAGAATGCTCTAATTAATGCTGGTATATTTTCTTTTCTTCCTTTTTTTTTTTTTTCTGAGATGAGTCCTGCTCTGTCACCCAGGCTGGAGTGCAGTGGTGCGATCTTGGCTCACTGCAACCTCCGCCTCCTGGGTTCAAGCAAATCTCCTGCCACAGCCTCCTGAGTAGCTGGTACTACAGGTGTGCACCACCACACTCGGCTAATTTCTACATTTTTAGTAGGGACGGGGTTTCACCATGTTTGCCAGTCTGGTCTCGAACTCTTGACCTCGTGATCTGCCTGCCTCAGCCTCCCAAAGTGCTGTATTACAGGTGTCAGCTACCGTGTCCAGCCAACGCTGGTATATTTTCTAACCAGAAAATATATCTTCAAGTTTTAAAAAGAAGCCATATAAATTTACGACAATGCAATTATTGTGAAACAAAGTTTAACTTTGATAATTGTCTTTTAAAATTATGATAGCCACTTCTAAAGTATTTACAATGCTTTAGGAACCGGAATAAATACTTTATATTACTATGTCTCATTTTAATCCTCACACCAAACCTGCTAGATATTACTATGCTCATTACATGAAAACTGCCACTGAGGCCCAACAGTTCATTATCGTGCTCCAAATCCCAGAGCTAGTGAACAGCGAAGCTGAGATTCAAACTCAGGCCTGGGACTCCAAAACCCATATATTTAAGTCCAGTGTGGTATCTCAGAAAACTCCCCCAAAGCGCGTAATAGCAGGTGGCATTGGAGAGGCTGAAGTAAAGTGAACACTGAATCTAAGAACAAAAAAGTCTTTCACATTCAACAGCAGGCAGTGATTTTCCAAAGGCCTTAACTCCCCAAGAAGCAAAATCAAGTTGAAAATATTAAGGAGATCCACAGAAGTTGGAGTACTTTCGTGAATGCTAGATGCAAATTGGGTGATTAAAAAACATTTATTAGATGCGAGGGAAAATTATATATATTATATATATGTATACATATGTGTGTGTGTGTGTATATATGTACTTTTTTTTTTTTTGAGATAGAGTCTCAATGCCTTGCCCAGGCTGGAGTGCTGTAGTAGCACAATCTTGTCTCGCTGCAACCTTTGCCTCCTGGGTTCAAGCAATTCTCCTGCCTCAGCCTCCTGAGTAGCTGGGATTACAGACGTGTGCCATGATGCCTGCCTAATTTTTGTATTTTTAGTAGAGATGGGATTTCACTATGTTGACCAGGCTGGTCTTGAACTCCTGACCTTATGTGATCCGCTGGCTTCTGCCTCCCAAAATGCTGGGACTACATGCATGAACCATCGCATGGAGCCTCAAGGATAATAATGGGCATTATCAGATTTTGCATTTATATGCAGGTAAAGTGCTAAGGGGTTTACAGGTGCATTCAAAAGTAAAGATGAGGAAATTGAATCACAGTTGATGAAAAACGTTTTTCTATACAAGTATTCTTTGCTATCACTTTAGAGGAAATTTCTTGAAATAGGCTACTTGACTAATTTTCCATGTTTTCACCTTCCAGATGGCAAAAGTAGTGTGGTGCCCTGAAGTCAGACAGACCTAGACATAGAGGTGTCAGATTAAAAAAAAGAATACCCAGTTAAATTCGAATTTCAGAGAAAAACCATTTTTTAAAAATAGATTTGTCTCACGCAATATTTGATATATACTTACACTGTGTTTTTAGTTGCCAAATTTAGTAATCCTGTCTGGGTGTGAATTCCAGCTAACTCTGCTATGGTAGTAGCCATTGTGACACTGGGCAAACGACGTCATCTCCCAGCCTTCATTTTTTTCTTCAAAAGACAAAGTAGATGCCTTATCTACTTCACAGGATTGTTTTAGGATTTAAGGAAAGTTAAGTTCGTTCTCTTCTTGAGAATTTCTTGATGTGTCTGTTGATTACTTCATGGGTTTCCAAATAGTTACCATTAATTTCATAGAGATAGATTTAAGACACTGCCGTGGTATTCGAGGCAAGGGGCTTATTTTCTTAAGCAGATTATGTCGCTTAGAGAGGAGCATAATATAAAGGGATGGACACAATAGCATTTTAGCATAAAGCTAAATTGTGACACAAGAGGCCACATGTATTAATTTGGGAATTTTGTTTTTTTTTTTTGAGATGGAGTCTCACTCTAATTTGGGAACTTTTATAACAGAAATGGAATTATCAAAAACATGCATTCTAGGTGCTTAAAGGGTATCTGTTTAAGTACAAGATTGCAAAAAATTAGATAGAAATGATATATTTGGTAAATTTTGATTTACCAAATTTACAATTAATTTCATAGAGATAGGTTTAAGACACTGCCATGTGAGTTGAAAGAAGGCAATAAAATGCAAATGCTGGTGATTTATTTAACTTTATAAAGTCAAACAGTGGTAAACATAAATTTTCTGAAATTAATTGTTACATATTAACAATATGAATTTACAGTCATAAAAATGTTAATAAATGTTAAATTAGATCCAATGATCTAATTTTTAAGTAAACACTAAATAATCACAGAGGTACATAATAAAGAATAAGAATATTCACTTTGAGGCTGGGGTGCAGTGGCTAACGCCTGTAATCTCAGCACTTTGGGAGGTCCAGGTGGGCGGATCACTTGAGGCCGGGAGTTCAAGACCAATCTGACCAACATGGTGAAACCCATCTCTACTAAAAATACAAAAATTGCTGGGTGTGGTAGTGCAGATCTATAATCCTAGCTACTTGGGAGGCTGGGGCAGGAGAATGGCTTAAACCTGGGAGGTGGAGGCTGCAGTGATCCGAGATGGCACCACTACACTGCATTCTGGGTGACAGCGAGACTCCATCTCAAAAAAAAAAAAAAGAAATTTTTTAGACCAGAGGAAAAAATATCCAATAATAAGAAAATCAATTAATGAATTATGATGTAATGAAATATGATAGAAGATTATGTAATCTTAAAAAGAACACATTAGATAGATATTTAGCAATATAAAATTATCATAATATAATATAAAGTCAGAGTAATTTTAATTTAAAAAATATAATGGTAGGTATAAGAAAAATGTTTATTATATTGGTGATCCAAAAATGGTAAGACTATGTTTCCTTTTTCTTTTCTTTCTTTCTGTAATATCTTTTTATGAAGCATGTTTTATATCATAATTAGAAATAGAAATTTATTTTTAAAATTCTGGAACTCAGAAGTCAGTCTTCCCAAGGTACACAGTACTCCTCTAATTTTGTCGGTTAGGAATCTTGGGGTGTCTCCTCTCTTGAGAGCCTCCTACCTCACTGGGAGCTGAAACCATTCAACTGAGGCAATACGTGTTACTGGGTTGTTCATTGTTCAGCAGAAAACATATTGCAAGTACTGGAGGATGCATGATGTATTTTTGGAGCTAACAGCTGGAAATAAAGGTAGTTTTGCTAAATGAAGACAGTATTTATTTAATGTCATTCTGACTTTCAGCTATAAGCAAAAGTTTTGTGTGTATGTAGCCCATCATATATTGCATAAAACAGTTCTTAGGAAAATTTACTTTTAGGTCATTAGAGTAACATTGAGACACTAACTGAAATATTGTGATGATTTTTGTACATCTTAAGTATGAATTATTCTTTCAGGCAAGCTCAGCTTTTTCCTATTTTATTTCTTGACCAGATATGTATCAAATATGCAATTCCTCCATAAAATATATAATTAAAAGATCAATGAAGAAGGAAGGGCACCCTATTTATATTTTAAATAGCTTTTAATATCATGGCACTATATTTGAAAATGTAATTATACTTTGTAAAAAACCTGCACACTTTTTTCAAAATTGTAACCCTGGGTGAAGTTGGAAGTATAATTTTAATAAAATTCATCAGGCAATATTATCTTTGGTTTACTTGCAAGTTTGTTGAGAGGTGTAGCTTTGAGAACCCCTCTTTTATTCCTAACTCTTATACATATTAATAGGCTCAGGCTCAAGCAAAGGATAATGGTGATTTGGTTGTTGTTATTTTCATCCATGTGTAAATCCGCAAATCCAATGCCGAGTCATGAAAATTCTACTTTGACAATGCCACGGAACTGTTTCTTTCCCTGGGAATAATTTTGAAAACTTGCCATTTGTGTATCTTTTAAGGAAAGGGAAAAAATCAGCATGTTTATTATTTTTTAAAATTAGGGCCTGGATTTTGACAATGTCAAGATTTACGGTATATCCCTGTTTGTTTTGGATACACCAGTAACATCTACTTCTAGAAGACAAAGATACATTACTTAACCAAAGGTAAGAACCCAGTGATATTTAGTTATATTTTTTACAAATGCTTATACCTCTGTTTTGATTCATTAAAATATCAGTTTTTGCTTTGCTTTTCATGTGATGTGCTTTCTAGATACAGCTGATGATTGTATTTTTATTAACTTGTCTGTCTTTTTAACAAATAAGTGAATACTCCACCTGGCAATATGATTCTGCTAATCTGAATATCACAACATAGTGATTTGCTTTTCACAAAGTTTAGTTTTATTTTTAGAAGCCAAAAACAATACCTTTGGCAGGTATGCTTTTCCCCAAAGGAAGTATCATATACTGGTTTTTCTTTCTAAAATATTTCGAGATAGGACACTATCAAACACATGTATATCTTAAATAATTAACCCCTAAAAATAAGAGTTCCATCTCACTGGGAACTTAAGTACCAGCTTAAGTGAGATGAAAAACATTATTATGGAAATTGTTTATTTTTTATTTATTTTTACCATGTTATACAACAGATCCCTAGACCTTATTCCTCCTAATGGAAACATTATGCCCTTTGACCAACATGTACCCTGCCCAATAATGGAAAATATTATTTTAAAGCAAAGGTGCTGACACAAATGATTTTTGATATTAAACGGAAGCCTGTTTTAATTTTAAAAATGTGAATTTTTTCATGAAGAAATGTATTAGGAGAAAATACAGATAAACACAAAGAAGAAGAGAAAAATACTGATGATCCCACCACTAAAAACTATTGTTTAACATTAAGGTACTTATTATTTCTATGTACATATACACGCTTTTAAAATAAAACGGTATGATACTATAAATATTACTTCACAATTTGCTTTTTCTTTTTTTAATTTTTAAATTTTAGTTTTAAATTTTTATTTATTATCTATTCATCTCTATCTATCTACCTATCATCTACCTATCTATCTATCTATTTAGAGACCAGGTTATGAGACTGGTTAATTTTTGTATCTTTTGTAGAGATGGGGTTTCCTCATGTTGCCCAGGCTGCTCTCAAACTCCATGACCAATGTATATTTTTGCACATGTATTTTAAGTTTGCAAATCAGTATCTTCCTCCATGCAAACTTCTGCAATTTGTGCTTTTTTCACTTGAAACTATTTTGGAAATTATCCATGTTAATATACATACAGCTATTTCATTTTACAATATTGTTTATTAATATTCTAGCCTATAAATACATAATATTTTGTTCCCCTTTTCTATTTTTATTTCTTTTCTTTTAACGAAAGATTGGTTGCTTCCATTCCTTTGTTCTTATTAACAATGCTGCAATAAAAATCCTTAGTCTAAGGAGACTAAGTCTCCTTAGTCACATGTGCCAGAGTAGTTCTCATGTATGTTTCCAGAAGTGGAACTGCTAGTTGTAGTTTCAGGTCACTAGAGCCAACCAGATTGCTGCTCAAAGTTACTGTATCATTTTGCATTCTGCTAGACCTATAGAAATATATCATTTTTTTCCCATACCCTGACTGACATTTAATATTGTCAGATTTTAAACTTTTCCTCAATTCTATGAGTGAACATTTTTTACACTATGGTTTTGGATTCACATTTACTAGTGAAGTTAGATGAACTCTCATGTGTTTATTAGTCATTTGGATTTCTTCTCTGTGAATTGCAAGTTTATATTCTTGGTCTGCTTTTTTGAGTTGGGTTTTTTAATCCATTCAATATTTAACACATATTTAAGGAATGCCTAGTAGGTGTCAAGCATTAATATTGTCCCACAAGTAGCTATGTTCCTCTGACTATGGTCCTCTGACTATTAACTGCAATTTAATTTTACCTTTCTGAAGCATAAAATCCTGCCATCTACTAAAGTCATTTGTGTATTTTACTAATCTGTAAACCCCATAAATCATTTCACAATGAATATTTGTTTACCAGTTTATGGCTCACATATAGGCTGTATTACATCACCCAAGCAGTGAACTACTTCTGGATAAAATTACAAATTAAATTGAGGAATCCAGTTTGAAAGGCTGATACAGTACACAGACTTTAAAGCACAGTCTTTTTTTTTCTTTTTCTTTTTGGGAAGGAGTCTTGCTCTGTCGCCCAGGTTGGGGTGCAGTAGCGTGATCTCGGCTCACTGCAACCTCTGCCTCCCAGGTTTAAATGATTCTCTCACCTCAGCCTCCCAAGTAGCTGGGATTACAGGCACTCACTATCATGCCTGGCTAATTATACATTTTGAATTCTATACTATGTAAATTAATTACTTAGTGAATATATGTAGTGACCCCCATTTCAAAATGCAAAACAGTATATCATTATATATGAATTATGAAATATTCATATTATATGAACTACAAAGTATGAATTATATCATTCATACTTCTACCACCAGGAATTAACAATTGTTGACTTCTGTCAAATTGGCTCTCAGTCCTTTTATGGCATATGAAAAAATTAAAACTTTACATTTGAAGTTCTTTTAACAAACCACGGCCAGGTGCCACGGCTCATACCTGTAATCCCAGCACTTTGGGAAGCCGAGGTGGGCCAAGGTCAGGAGTTCGAGACCAGCCTGATCAACATGGTGAAACCCCATCTCTACCAAAAATACAGAAATTAGCTGGCCGTGGTGGCGCACATCTATAGTCCCAGCTACTCAGGAGGCTGAGGCAGGAGAATCACCTGAACCTGAGAGGCCGAGGTTGTGGTGAGCCGAGATCACGCCATTGCACTCCAGCCTGAGTAAGAGAGCAAGACTTTATCGCGAAAACAAACAAACAAACAGCAAACTGTAGCCTCCCAGTCCCTTTCCTATTTCCCCAGGAGCAATCACTCTGTGAGTCTGGTGTATATCCTTCAGGGTAATTCTCCATCCTTTTATGTACCTCTGTCTTCCCCACCACTTCTTTTCTTGTCATTTATTCTAACAAACCTACTCTCTGCCCTCCGATCTGCTATGGTTGCCTGAAGGCACTCTGTCCTCTCACACATTTGTTTCTTTACCTGCTACTGCTTCCACCTGGAATCTTGTTCCACATTATCATATGCTTAGGTAAGTGTTTGGTCTTTGTTCAATATTGCTCTGACCTTGTCTTTTCAGGAAAATTCAAGATCTCTGCAGAGGTTTAGGTATATTTCTTACATTTCTTCTCGGTTCCCCCAACACCCCTTGCCCTGAGCCACATCTTTATCCTAGATACTGTCCTTCCGCCCCTCTAGATTTCCTTCTAACCCTTTTTCACTATGCTCTCTGGATGAGAGAACTGCCTTTGTGGATGTATTCCCTTGCCTTCTGGGGTCATCGGTGCAGAATCCTAGCAGGGGATCATTTTGTCAGTTGCGGGGTTGGGGGAGGTGAGATCAGGGTATTGAGTACCCTAGCTATGTTCTTCCTGGGGGCTTGCCTTGTGCTGAGTGTTCTTCAATGTTAAGACACTGTTCCTCATGCCCCCTCTTTCCAGGGCCACACCAAATTCCTCTTCTTGCCCTTGGATCCCAGTGAGAGTAACAGTTTGGCCACTTCTAACCTGAGGTTACTGCACCATCATTTGTGGTTCCCCTATAACAACATCTTTGTAAATAATCTCTTTGGAAATAACCTCTTCCAGAATTACCTTATTTTGAGTGTGCCTTTCTTTTTGGTTGGAACTCTGACTGAGAACCTCCTTCAAAAGTATTACTTATCCATTACATATACTTTTTGTCTTATTCATTGTAGTATTAATTTCTTGAAGCCATGTATCATACATTTTGTTAATATCTGTGTTCATAGCATTGAACACACTTCGTGTGGCTAGCAGGTATTGATAAATATTTTTGTTGTGAGAAGCAAGAATGGAAGGAAATGATTGAAGATGGTAGGATTATAGTCACCAGTTTCTTAAAAATGTTAGTTTGGGCCGAGCATGGTGGCTCATGCCTGTAATCCTAGCACTTTGGGAGGCCGAGGTGGGCAGATCATCTGAGGTGAGGTTGGAGACCAGCCTGGCCAACATGGTGAAACGCTGTCTCTACTGAAAATACAAAAATTAGCCGGGCATGGTGGTGCACACCTTTAATCCCAGCTACTTGGGAGGCTGAGGCAGGAGAGAATTGCTTGAACCCAGGAGGTGGAGGTTGCAATGAGCTGAGATTGTGCCACTGTACTCCAGGGTGGGCAATAGAACAAGACTCTATCTTAAAAAAAATTAGTTTTGTTTCCTAGAAATTTCTTACTTCTCTGTCTTCAAATCAGTTCAGGAACCATTTTCTCTGTATTTCTGCTCTATGGAAATCGCTTCACTAGGAGTGGGGTGCTGGCTGGTGATTTGAGCTTGGCTCATGCCTCCAAAATTTGTCTCAGTGAGGGGACCAGTGATGCTAAAGTTCAGTAAAGCAGGAGGTGTCTCTTGGGGGTGGGAGCTGGAAGTGGAGTCTTAGACTAATGGAGAAGGTGTGGAAAAGCTTCTGTGGCTATAGGAAGAGGATTAATGAGCAGTATTAAGAGTTAAGTTGCTAACAGTTCTTCCGTGGCAAGAACTAACAGCGCATCTAGTCTGCTTTACTTTACACAAAACTACTATATTAGTCTTCCTAAAATAAACCTGGGATGATGTCATTCTCTTGCCTTGAAATCTTCGACTCTTCATTTCTTGTGGAAAGAAGAATGAGCCCCTATTTTGATGCAGTGCTCTTACTCACAGACCTGTTCCTCACTATTTCTCTGTGGGTAGAAATCAAACCAGTTTAATTTCTGTTCTCCAGATGGGCTTTCATAGGCGTTCCATAGGAATATCTCCTGCTTCTATGTCTTTACTCATGAATTCTCATTTGCCTAGAATAAGAAGATTTTCTCCTGCCCCATTTCCACCTGATAAATCCTACCCACCCATGCCCCTTATTTTCTGTTTGATCTTGCTCTTGAATTTACTGTTTCAGGAAGCGTCTCCCATGGTGGTTTCATCTTCCAAGAGAGAGCCTCTCCTTTCCTAGTCCCAGATCCTGCTGGCCATTCCTGACTTTAAGTAGCCTCCTACATTTATGCCTCCTGTTCTTGGGACAGTAAGAATGTCCTATTACTGTTAATATCTGAGTTTCCTCACTGTCCTCTGTTTAACGTTACTAACACTTTTGTTACAAATTCTCTGTATTAAATTCCCTCTATTGAACCACCTGATATTAGCCATTTTTCTGATTGGATCCTAATTGAAAGATCGTGCTTCAAGATCTTTGTACAACTCCATCTTCTTCATGGACCTCTTTTCATTATGTGACTGAAAAAGATTTAAAAAACTCCCCTAGAATATTAAAAATATCTGTTATTTCAACAATCATATTTTCTTATGACATTGTAAAAATATCTACTAATTTCTAAACAAATAAAATATCTCAGAAATTGAGGAAAGGATGATTGACATTTACAAATAATTATCAAATAATTATCTAAGTTCTCTTGTAGATACCAAACTACTTGCTCATTGTAGTACTCTCGTCTTGTTCTCCACTCCTAGTTGTAAAGCCTTTTGGGGGCATACTCATCTTTGGGTTTGTTCCTTATCCAACTGGCAGAGAACTTTGTGCATTGTACATGCACACTGTTAAGTTGGACACAGACTCATTGCTTGGCATGTGTATTTTTAATTTTCATTTTATATTCCAGTTGTTCTTTGCTATTATATAGAAGTAAAATTCATTTTTTACATTGATTTACAATCTTGTCACCTTGCTAAATTCACTTATTTGATCTAATAATTTTTTTCTAGATGCTGAAGAATTTATTTTATGGTTGACTACATACACTATTATGTCATCTGCAAGTAAAGAATTTGACTTCTTTTCCAGTTCAGATGCTTTGTATTCTTTTTCTTGCCTTATTGCAAGTGCTAGAACCTCCAGTGCAATGTTGAATACTTCTAGAATATCCTTGTCTTATTCTTGACTTTGGGAGGAAAATATTCAGTCTTTCGTTAAGTATAATGTTAATGGTAGTTTTTTTTTTTTGTTTTTTTTTTTTTTTTTTTTTTTTTTTTTTTTTTTTTTTTTTTTTTTTTTTTTTTTTTTTTTTTTTTTTTTTTTTTTTTTTTGACAGATTCTGGCTCTGTCACCCAGGCTGTAGTATAGTGGCAAGATCTTGGCTCACTACAAACTCTGCCTCCTAGGTTCAAGTGATTCTTCTGCCTTAGCCTCCTGAGTAGCTGAGATTACAGGTGCATGCCCCATGCCTGGCTAATTTTTGGATTTTTAGTAGAGACAGGGTTTTGTCATGTTGGCCAGGCTGGTCTCCAACTCCTGACCTCAAGTAATCCACCTGCCTCAGCCTCCCAAAGTGCTAAGATTACAGGTGTGAGACACTGCACTTGGCCGGTGTTAACTGTAGATTTTTTGATACATGCTGTTTATCAGGTTAAGGAAGTTCCCTCCTATTCCTGGTTTGCTAAGAGTTCTAGTTATAAATGGATGTTGAATTTTGGAAAATGCATTTTCTACACTTGTTGAAATCAGCATTTGGTTTCTTTCATCTTTTATCATATTATTATTGTAAATTTTATTGATTACTTTTCAAATTTATACCTACATTTCTCATTTTAAGTTAAAAAATACTTAAAATAGTTGCTTGTAAGTTTTGTTTGCAACAACTGCTCCTAAAGATTTCAGATTTGTAGATCTGAAATATCAAAGAGGTAACAGCAACGTTGAAGCCTTTCATAACGATTATTTTCTCTCTTCCACTTATGGTATACGGAAAAAAACAAAGGCACTAAAGACAAATAACATAGAGTAACGTTCCACAAGTTGTGATTCAGGAATCCTTTGCAACAGAATTACTTACAGTGCTTGATAAAACTGTACATTTATGTGCCCCATCCAAACCTTATTCAGTTTCTGCAAACAGGGCCCTGAATATGCATTTTTTTGTTGTTATTGTTTTTGTTTGCTTTCATTTTGTTTTAAGACAGAGTCTCACTCTTTTGCCCAGATTGGAGTGCAGTGGCACAATCTCAGCTCACTGCAACCTCTGCCTCCTGGGTTCAAACGATTCTCCTGCCTCAGCCTCCTGACTAGCTGGGACTACAGGTGCGTTCCACCATGCCCGGCTAATTTTTTTTTTGTAGAGATGGAGTTTCACTGTGTTAGCCATGATGGTCTTGATCTCTTGACCTCGTGATCTGCCCACTTTGTCCTCCCAAAGTGCTGGAATTACAGGCGTGAGCCACCACGCCTGGCCCGGATATGCATTTTAAACAAGCTTCACAACTATATTCATGCTAAATTTAGAGAACCACTATTACATAATTATGTGTGGGTTTTTGTGTGTATGTGGGTACACAGCACATCTTCTCTGCCCTTTTAGATAAAGAAGACTGAGGTTCCATGAGATTAAAGAATCTCACGTGAGTTCATTCAGCTATTAAGTGGCAGAGCTGGGTTTTGAACCCAAGCTAGAGCCTGATTTCAATCAGTAGAATATACTGCTTCCATGTATTCACAGTTCATGTTCCATATTTGTTTTACCCAAATTACCCACAAGATTTTCTCAACCATTGCTTTGGTATATTTTCGTGTAGTTTGTTATATCCTCACTTAAGTGAGGAATTTTTGTGATTCAGCTAAAAATGAAAGCTGAATCTTGCTTTCCAAAGCAGTTGTTTCTCTTTGATTCACAAATTTCAATTCAAAGACTCATGCATGGGAAAACCAGTAAAGCAATGAAGTCCCTAAAAGAATATTTTTTTTTCTGTTCTTTTAGATGTTTTGTCTATGATTCTATGATACCAAGAGTTGAAAAGTATATGAAAATAATAAGCAATTACTGTTAAAAATTTTTTCTCAAACTACAGAGTAATTTTACCCTTAAAAACAGATGGAAAATTCAAGATAAAATATTAGCAAATGTGGTGGCACATGCCTGTATTTCTAGCTAAACAGAAGGCTGTGGCGGGAGGACTGCTTGAGCCCAGGAGTTTGAAGCTGTAGTGAGCCGCGATCACACCACTGCATTCCAGCCTGGGTGACAGGGTAAGACCCTGTGTCAAAAAAAAAATTCAGTTATTATGTTTTAAACATATCAACTCTTTCTGTCAGTCAAGACACTAAATCAGTGTTGTTTGCTTAAACAGATAATATATGTAGTCTATGGTTTATTTTTTCCCATTGAGGTTCAGTGGTCCTCAAGTTTAAAAGTGGGTTATTAAAATGATGTACTAGAATAATGACTACTTTAATATTAAAATTTAAATATGTTTTTGATTTCTCATCTGTAATGCCAAAAATGTTGGGGAAATTAGGAATCAGTGTAACAAGAAGTTAAAAGCATGGATTTTTGGCATCATATATACTTTGGTTCACATAGCTGTATACTGAGTATACATTCTGGCTGTATGTTCTTGGCAAATTAAGTACCTTTTCTGAGTTACGGGCTCCTTATCTGCAAGAACCCGAGGAAATACTTAACAGTTTGTAGTGAGAATTACATGAATAGAGTGCTTTATGTCTGGCATATTGTAAGAACCCAGTAAATTGTCATGTAAATTATTACGTTAAAGAATGGCATTACTAAAAACATATACTTTTTTTCATTTTCAACAATACATTTATTCAACCTGGCACATCCAAATATTATTCTAACATGTAATCAATATTTTAAAAATCAGTAATGAGATATCTTGCATTCTTTTTTTACTCACGTGCTTCCATCCCATCTCAATTCACATGTTAAAGTTCCAAGTAAATGCTCCATATATATTTAGATTTATAAAATTCACAATTGAAAATGAAGAATCACATAGTCAAGTTGTTCCAAACACACTTAAAATTCTCCTAATAACTTTATTATCACTTCTAATAGTTAAAATTCAATAAAATTTAAAATCCAATCCTGAGTCCCACTACCCACATTTCTTGTGCTCAGTAGCCACAAGAGCTGGTTGGCCACCACATTGGACAACATTTTTTTTTCAGACAGAGTCTTTCTCTGTTACCCAGGCTGGAGTGCACTGGAACCTCAACCCCACAGGTTCAAGTGATCCTCCTACCTCAGCCTCCTGAACAGCTGGGACTACAGGCATGCACTGCTACATCCGACTAATTTTTGTATTTTTAGTGGAGATGGGGATCTCACCATGTTGCCCAGGCTGGTCTGGAACTCCTGACCTCAAGTAATTTGCCCTCCTTGGCCTCCCAAAGTGCTGAGATTACAGGCATGAGCCATGGCACCCAGTCTGGACAGCATATTTAGTGTCTGATCTTTGGTTCTCAGTTCTGGCTACTCAGCGGAATCCAGAATCCATAGAAAAAAAAGGCTTTTAAGAGCACAGTTCCACAGCCCCCTAACCCCAACCTTACTCAATGCTGGAAGGGATGCTGGTTCCAAGAGGCAGCCTATATTTTTTGATGGAAGGATGTGACAGCGCTGCATCTTTAATGTTTCATCTTGAACGCTGGAGACAGCTTCAAGGAAGAGATAATCAGTTGGGTCTTAGACCATTTTATGTTGTTTACACAAAAAGGAATTTTTTTTTTCATTCAAGAGGCTGAGGAGTCCCAAGTCAATTCCCTTCTTCTTAATTTTTTTGATACAAATATTTTCGTATTTAAGAATTGAGGTAAAATTTGCATACTAGCAGTAAAATGCACATATATTTAAGGGTACGATTTGATGACTTTTGATCAATGTATATACGCATATAACAATCTTCCCCAATTTTTATTCCAGAAAGTTCCCTTGTGCCCTTTTCAATAAATCTCACCCCTACATAGACAACTACTATTTTTATTTCTATCATCAATGTTTTGCATGTCCTTGAATTTTATATAAATGTAATCATGCAGCATATACTCTTATAACTGACTTCTTTCATATTTTGGAGATTCATCCATGCTGTTATAAGTATCAGGAGTTTATTTCTACTTATTGCTGAAAAGTATTTCATTGTTTTTTAAAAACCAGATTGTTTATCCATTCCTCTATTGATGAAGATATAGGTTGCTTCCAGTTTGGAACTTATACAAATTAGCTGATGAAAACGTTCTTGTACAAGAGTTTTTATATACATATAATTTCATTTCATTATATGTGTTTTGATAAGCAAAAGTTTAGAATTCTAATGATATTTAATGCATTAACAATTTCTTTTAGACTTAGTGTCTTTTTTGTGTCCTCTCTAAGAAGTCCTGCCTATCCCAAGGTCATGAGTATATTTTCCTATGTTTTCAGCTAGAGGCTTTATATTTTAGCTTCTAAGTTTAGGTCTGTGATCCATCTTAAATTGAGTAAATACATGTAGTGATTTACTGAGTAACAGAGTAGTTGTGTGTTTGTAGGTAACTGCCAAACAGTTTGCCAAAGAGGCTGTACCATCTTTCCTGGCACCAGTGACATGCATGACATTTGGTGGTGCTGGTCTTTTAAATTTTAGCCATTGTGCTAGGTGTGAAAAAGTATCTTATTGTGGTTTCAATTTCCATTTATTTGTTGACTAATGAGTCAAGCACATTTTCCTGTGCTTATTGGTTATTTTTATATCTTCTTTTAGGAAGAATTTGTTGAAGATTTTTGTTTATATTTTTATTGGGTTGTTTTTCTTTTTACTGTTGATTTGCATAAAATTTCATAAATATATATATGTCTTGTCAGATAAATGTACTATGAATATAATTATCTGTGGCTTGCCTTTATATCGTCTTATATGTCTTTTGATAAGCAAAAGTTTAGAATTTTTGATGCTATCCAATGCATTAAAAATTTATTTTAGGGCCAGGCATGGTGGCTCACACCTGTAATCCCAGCACTTTGGGAGGCCAAGGTGGGTAGATCAGGAGTTCGAGACCAATCTGGCCAATGTGGTTAAACCCCAACTCTACTAAAAATACAAAAAAAATTAGCCAAGCATGGTGGTACACGCCTGTAATCCAAGCTACTTGTGTGGCTGAGGCAGAAGAACTGCTTGAACCAAGGAGGCAGAGGTAGTTAGCCAAAATCTCGAGACTGCACTCCAGCCTGGGTAACAGAGTGAGACTGTCTCAAAAAATTTTTTTTATTTTAGATTGAATGTCTTTTTTGTGCCCTCTTTAAGAAATCTTGCCTACCCCAAAGTTATGAGAATATTTTCCTATGTTTTCTTCTAGAAGCTTTATAATTTTAGCTTTTATGTTTAGGTCTGTGATCCATATTGAATTAATTTTTGTGCTGGTGTGAAGTAGGGACGGAGTTTTCTTTTTTCCTCCATGTACTTTAAAAATGATAATTTACTTTATTTGCACACTCAGGGCACAAGATTTTCAGGTTTCCAAAGTGAACATGGAATTAGTGGGACTAATTGAATCTGATATGTTTTTGGTGGTCCAAAGGCTCCTAGATGAGTGTGTACCATTGGTTGTTGTTATTGATTTCTCATTTTTTTAGAGTTTCTGTAATATTCCCTTTGCCTCTGATTCAGCAAGACAGTTTTTGTGCGGCTGTCACATTTGCCAACAGTAGTCACATTTGCCACCAACTCTCTCCCCAGCGACTGGTACCTCTTTGTCTCTATAGTTTCCCGATGTTTCTCAGAATCTTCATGTTTCATGTCTTTGTTGATTGATCACATAAAATGTTCTTCACAAGCATTTTCTTCTTTATGTTGTTAATTTCTCTATAAACAATAGAAGTAATTCTGTTATGGCAAGTGATTTTATGTCTGTAACAAATAGACATTTATTTGTAGCTTTAACTTTATTACTTATGTTTTTGTATTACTTAAATGAAAAATGAAATAATTATAATGAATTATGTTTAAGGTACCCAGTTAAAATTTGGTGCAGAATAGATTCCATTTTAATGCTAAAAACTTTAGTAAATGTCAGGTTTTACGTTCAAGAGCTCCTGCATGAACTTTTCCAAAGAACTCACAACTAGCAGGAGAGCCTGATGTATCAGCTCTCATGTAGTAGCCAGTGGTAAAGAGGTAGACACACAGAAAAAAAAATAGGGAACTAAAAATGGTGTGCTAATTCTGTGCCCAAGTAATCACTGATGTCTTTTTTTTTTTTTGAGATGGAATCTCTCTCCATCATCCAGGCTGGAGCGCAGTGGTACGATCTCAGCTCACTGCAACCACCCCATTCTAGGTTCAAGCCTCAGTGTCTTGAGTAGCTGGGATTATAGGCATCTGCCATGATGCCTGGCTAATTTTTGTGTTTTTGTAGAGATGGGGTTTCACCATGTTGGCCAGGCTGATCTTGAACTCTTGACCTCAGGTGATCAGCCCTCTTCGGCCTCCCAAAGTGCTGGGATTACAGGCATGAGTCACCGTGCCCAGCCTCATTGATGTCTTTACACAGGGCATATATCAACCGATTTTTGAAGGGCAAATAGGATTTTTCCTGGGAGAACAAAAAGAGTCAAGAATTCCAGACTAAATGAACAGCCTGAGCAAAGTTATTGTTAAATAGACATCTATATAAAAATTACAAACACATCTATCTGACATATTATCAAATATTTACAACACAGGGAAATGACCAAAGCTAATTAAAGTTTCTGGATACTGTTTGTATCTGGTCAGTTCAGTTGTATATCTGGTGGGACATCTTTTAAATAGCATAAAGGTGTTTTTCATCATTGCTAAACTCACCTTTCTTTAAATTTTCTCCAGTGCTTGTGAACTTAAGACACAAATATCAGTGATTTTCTTATTTCTATTTTAAATTTTAATTTTCTTTTTAGAGATGAGGTCACTCTCTATCACCCAGGCTAGAGTGCAGTGGCACACTCACAGCTCACTGCAGCCTCGACATCCAAGGCTCAAGTGATCTGCCTGCCTCAGCCTGCCAAATAGTTGGGACTACGGGTGCACCTCACCACGCTGGGCTAATAGTTCATTCTTATTTTGGAGAGATGGAGATCTGCCTAAGTTGCCCAGTCTTGAACTTCTGGCCTCAAGCAATCCTCCCACCTCAGCCTCCCAAAGTGGAGGATTATAGGTGTGAGCCACCAAGCCCAGCCTGTGATTTTTGCTCACTTCAATAAAAAATCCATGAATATATTTAAGGAGACAATATTCTCATCATCTTGAAAGGTTTGACTAATGTAAAAATGTGCAGACCAGGTGCGGTGGCTCATGCCTGTAATTCCGGCACTTTGGGAGGCCGAGGTGGGTGGATCACCTGGTCAGGAGTTCGAGACCAGTCTGGTCAACATGGTGAAACCTCATCTCTAGTAAAAATACAAAAATTAGCCGGGCGTGGTGGCAGGTGCCTGTAATTCCAGCTACTTGGGAGGCTGAGACAGGAGAATTGCTTAAACCCAGGAGGCAGAGGTTGCAAAGAGCCAAGATTACGCTACTGTATCCAGCCTGGGTGATAGAGTAAGACTCTATCAAAAAGAAAGAAAAAAAGAAAGAAGGAAAGAAAGAAAGAAAGAAAGAAAGAAAGAAAGAAAGAAAGAGAAAGAAAGAAAGAAAGAAAAAGAAATTTTATTGAATTCCAAGAATTCCTATCTTAATTGAGTCACTGAGGCATGTACACAAAACTGTTAAATAATAAAATTAGGAAAAAGTGATACTAAAATATTTAACAACTATTATAGCTGTCGAGTACTTACCTATCAGAAAAGGATAGTTACAAAGGATGGTGACAAACAACTGGTCTAGCTGTATCGGTGGGTACCTTAAAATAGCAGCCCTTTTTGAATATAACCTAAAGTTTCCTGGGCCCGTGGAGTCCTTGGATTCAAATAAATTTGCATAGTTATCAATAGCACAGAATTCCGGCTCCACCTACACTCAGAGGGCCCCCAGCCTTACCCCCTCAAAAAGACTGGCAAGGTTTTCCGGGGAAGCCCTCTCGTTTTGAACATAAGCATGTTCTTTAAGTGGCTGGCTCTTTTAAGAGCAGGCATCAAACTGCAGGCCTAGGTGATCAAAGCCAGTAGGGATTAAGGGGAGAAACATTCTCAACTCTGCAGTGAGAACCATTCTGGCACCGAGTGTTGGAAGCCAAGGGAGCAGCAGGCATCTTTCTTGTGGTTATGAAGTGGAAGCTTCCCTGATTCCCCTTGCAGCACGTGCGGCAGGGGTGTGGCTCGCCTGTTCCGTCGCCCCGCTGCTCAAACCCCTGAGGGAAGGGGGAGCACGCAGGCCGACAGGTGCCATGTGTTAGCGTGCTCCTTCAGCCTTGCTCTCCCGGGATAGCAGTGTTCGCTCACCCCCTCCCGCCGCCGCCCCCGCCCCATCCTTCTCCTGAGTCCTGGACAAATCACACACGAACTGTTTGAAAGGTGATGAATGCGGAGACTTTGTTGAACGTTGGAGGTGACTTTCAGAGCGATGGGGAGCTGGAGTGGGAAGGTGGAGGGGTGCGGGGACAATCTTCCCCTGGAGTTCCGCCATTCTCGTTGGAACTCCCCTTGATGCTCAGACGCCTCTTCCCTCCTCCTCTGCCTTGACGCCCTGCTGCTCTCCACCGCCTTCCGCCGCTCTTTGCCGTCCTCTGCCACTCTGTTCCTCTGCTCCTGTCGACATTCAGCCGCTTGTGTGTGTGCCCGATGGACACAGAATCGGGCTCGGGAGACGTGGCCGGCCAGAGTGGTCTCTCGGGAAATGCGACACTGGGGCAAAAACAGGAGTGCCTGTTTTCACTTAGGTCCGAGGGCACAGACCCGCGTGTGGAGCCCTGGCCAGGGACCCCGCCCTTCTCCACCCAGCACTTCCCTGCCCCCACCTCCCATAGCAGTTACTGGAATTCTCAAGGTGGGTACCCTCAAACAGGAGAGGGGGTCCTTCCTGAGGACCATGAACAGAAATCACAGGCAGTCGGAAGCTGAAGCCGGTGAAGAAGGCAATGTCTCAGACAGCAGCCAAAGGAGCATGGCGTGTGCTGGGAGCAGCTGGAAACTGAATTGAGATTCCACCCTGCCTTCTCTAGCTTCGCTCAGGAAATATTACGCCCTCACTAGAGTTTAGGCCAGTGTTTCTAATAAGCTGCTTGGGTATATATGCATCTGAATAATTTAGGGGACTTGCTGACCATGTGATCAAGTTTATCTTCATTTCCTCTAAAGTTTGAATACCACTCAAGACGATTTTGTCTAAATGCCTAAAGAAATTCACAGCTGATTACATCTGCTGCTTTTTACTGTTAGTTAATTGCTTGATGGGTATGTGAGGTCCCTATGGTTTTGTTCTACAGTTACACTGCTTGAATATTTCGAAACTGGGATCAATTTTTTCAAAACTGGGATCAAATTTTTAAATGTTTTATACCTCTGCTACATTCTTAAATTTAAAAAAATTTACAAAAAACTGGTCAATGGAAATTAGGGGAATAGGCCATGCCTGTATTCTATTAAAGAATCATTCCTTTGTAAAACTGCAAATAGGTTCTATTATAGTCTAAGAAAAATTTCAGGGTTGATATGGTTTGGCTGTGCACCCACCCAAATCTCATCTTGAACTGTGGCTCCCATAATTCCCATATGTCATGGGAGGAACTCAGTGGAGGTAGTTGAATCATGGGGGCAGGTTTTCCCATGCTATTCTCATGATAGTGACTAAATCTCATGAGATCTGATGGTTTTGTAAAGGAGAGTTCCCCTGCACAAGCTCTCTTGCCTGCTGCCATGTTGAGATGTGCCTTTGCTTCTCCTTCGCCCTCTGCCATGATTGTGAGGCCCTCCCAGCCATGTGGAACTGTGAGTCCATTAAACCTCTTTCCTTTATAAATTACCCAGTCTCAGGTATGTCTTTATTAGCAGCATGAGAATGGACTATTACACAGGATGAAACTTTTGATTATATATATAGATATATAAAAGTAGTCTTCCCACTAATAAGACTTCCTTCTTCTCAGATATGAAACTAACCATGAAGAAAAATATTATCAATACACAGCAGTCCTTTGTAAACATGCCCAACGTGATTGTACCAGATATTGAAAAGGATATACGAAGGATGGAAAATGGAGCATGCAGGTAAATGCAAACATTTTCCCATGCATTTTTAATGTTAGCCACAGTTCTCTAATTTAACTAGATTTAATTTCAATTTAGCTTTATAATTTGTAATCTTGAACTTTGTAATGTATTTAATTTAGCAAGTTTATTTATACTTTGGAACAGCATGACTTGTCTAAGAAATGAACATAGATTTTATTTATTTATTTATTTTGAGATGGAGTTTTACTCTGTTACCAGGGCTGGAGTGCAGTGGCACAATCTCGGCTCACTGCAACCTCTATTTTCCGGGTTCAAGGGATTCTCCTGCCTCAGTCTCAGATAGCTGGGACTACAGGTGCATACCACCACAGCTGGCTAAATTTTTTTTTTGTACTTTTAGTAGAGGCAGGTTTTTGCTGTATTGGCCAGGCTGGTCTTGAACTCCTGACCTCAAGTAATCTGCCAGCCTCAGCCTCCCAAAGTGCTGGGATTACAGGCATGAGCCACTATTCCCGGCCTCAACATAGATATTATTGTGGTCACTTTTTTGGAAGCACCTATTAAGCACCTATGCCAAATATTTCTTTAGTCACTGGCAGGGCTTTTCTTCCTGGGACATTTAGAATCTAAGGCGATAACATTGCCATAGATACATACAAAAAAAATGCAGAGTATGAAATGCTGGCAATGTGATTTAAAAGTATAACTTAAAGTGCTTACCCTATAAAATAATATAATATATATGAATGTGGTTGAATTTACTTTTAGTGGGAGGAAACATTAGTTAGAAAACAAGTTAGTTCACACAACTGTATAATATGATCTTAGTCCCAGATATCACACTTGCTATTTGATAAATATTAACATCAACCAATGCGTCAAACAATAGGAATGTGGAAACCTAGAAAGTAGTTTCTTAGGTATATGTGTTTTACTGAATTATTCATACATTCTATATAATTCGATGTATTCTGTATAGTTCTAGCTTCACACTAACTAAAAATTGTTATGTGTGTCAGTTTGAGAAGAAAAGAAAAGAGGTGAGGTAACGATCCCCCTAGTGAGAAATGTTGTTCCTCCCCAGTGGTTGAAAACATTAACTCATCTCTCTCTGCCTCCTGTTAAACTGTAGTTCCTTTTCTGATAATGATGACAGTGCCTCTATATGTGAAGAATCAGAGAATGAAAACCCTCATACAAGAAGTTCCTCTAGTTATAAGTCACACAGAAAGGGAGGACCATCACAGAGGTGAGCAGTATGATCCATCTCTCGGTACCTGTCTTTAACCATTTATGCCTAAAGTTGCAGTGTTTTGATTTTTTACAATCAAACCATGGCAGTGACCTTGAGCAGTAGGATAGAAATAACACCTATGTGCTTGGGTTTCTAATAATCGCACACTAGGCATAAATGGGTTTGTAAAGTGTTGTTTAGATAAAAGGTCTTTTACTTCTTCCACAGAGCAAGCTTGGCAAATGCCTCTGCTATCTAGACACCATGCGGGATCTCAGCAGGAGTTACTTCTGTTTTCCTTACCCATGCTCTCTCTTGGAAAATATTGCCACTGCCTGATGATTATTCATGACTGTGGGGTTCCAAGTTGTACACACTCTTGCTTCATTTTTCCTGAGACCAATGTCTGTCCCTTAAGAAACCCAGTCCTCTCTGATTTCTTGTTTCTCTCTGATTTTTCTTTCAGGGTCCTGAAGCAAGTACATGTGAGAGTGAGAGAGTTGGCTGTTATTCTCTAAAATGCTCCATCTCATTTGGTCCTACTTTTAGGAAATAGAGCACTGGAGAGAGGTGCTAGAAGTAAAAAGCAAAAAATCCTTAGTAGGAAATAAAGAAGTTGCAAAAACTTAGATACCAGACTTGAGATTGCAGAAGGAGTGCAGTGTGGTGTTGGTGTGGAGCAGGGGTTCCCACCCTATTTGACATAATTACTTTTTGTTTGCTTTTTTCTTCCCTTTTTTTCCTCTTTCCTATTTTTCTTCCCACTGACTACATCCAGCCTTCCCATTGTTTTTATTTATCTTTTCTCCTCATTTTATTTTCCTTGACAGGTTTCTTATTGGGAGTTATTGGCATTGAGTTTGATTCACTTAAGCTAATTCTTGGTATGAACATTGACTGATATGCATTTACTAATCATGTGCATTATAGTCCATTTTCATACTGCTGAGAATGGGTAATTTATAAAGAAAAAGAGGTTTAATGAACTCACAGTTCCACATGGCTGGGGAGGCCTCACAATCATGGTGGAAGGCCAAGGAGGAACAAAGTCATGTCTTACATGGTGGCAGGCAAGAGAGCATGTGCAGAGGAACTGCCCTTTATAAAACCATCAGATCTTGTGAGACTTATTTACTAGCACAAGAATGGCACAGGAAAAGCCCACTCCTATAATTCGATCACTTCCCATCGGGTTCCTCCCATGAAATATGGAGATGATGGGAGCTATAATTCAAGATGAGATTTGGGTGGGGACACAGCCAAACCACATCACCATGTTTGTTTATGACACTGGTATTTGGCAAGTCATACTTCATGGAGGCTTAGGACGTATTTTTATGTTTTATGCTTCATGATATGTTTTTGAAATATCATCTAGATGGTCTTTAGTAATGAGTAGAAACTGAAAAGAATTTGTTCTTTCAGACCATTGCTTACCATGGACATTATACAGATGGTGACTATTGTGATTTCACTGCATGTTTTTCATTCCCCAGGGAGCAGTACCTGCCTGGTGCTATTGCACTTTTCAATGTGAACAACAGCAGCAATAAGGATCAGTAAGTACATTTACAATAGAAAATTAAAGCTTTGGTTTAAAGAAAACCAGTAAAAAGATAGGAATATATCTGAATCTGTTATAGAGCAAATATTTATTAAGCAAACGATCTAATACAATGGCAATGATAGCCTACCATTTTGTTGTTTGGTTATCTATGTTGGAAAAATTCAGCTACCCATATTAAAAGTAGTATTTATCTATTTGTTCATTTAGTTGAATACATGTGGAAAAATCATGTCTGTAGTGTATGTACAGTTGGCTTTCTTTGTGGAATGACTGACAAAAATAAGTGGAACATATTACTCCTTTCCAGTTTGAGCCAATGTGTCTTAGATGAAGTTCCTCAGGAGACGGTTTCTGAGATAGAGGCTCATATGCAGAGGCTTGTTAGGAATGGTCTTGGGAACAATATCTGGAAGAGAGTTGGGGGTCCGTATTGGGCAGAGGGAGAAGTCAAACTTCAGAGAATAGGGCTGATGTATAATGTGATTCTATAGGGAGCCCTCGAGCAGGGATGACCTTTTAGAGTTGTCCCATATTTAGGTAATAGATTTGGGCCTTTGTACCCATGCACAGTTATTGGAAAAAGGTTGGTCCTAGAAGATGGAACATAACCTTGAGCATGGTGGTTTCCTTCAGCCAAGGCCAGCCAAGGGAGAGGAAAAACTGTGAGCTGTCAGCAACCAACAGTCTTGGCAAATGGGGAATGAGTGCCTGAATTTTGTGCACCACTTGCATAGCTACTATACAGCCCACCTGTGTGCTGCTCAGATCCATTTTGTTTATATAGTAAATTCATCCCATCTGGGAATACCTACTCCAGGATCCTGGTTATTCCTTTTTCCTGAGAAAGCTTATAAGAGGAAAGTTAATGGGATTAAACTAAGGTCTCTGATAGCTGCAGGTAGTTTTGTGGCCTCAGCTGAAATTCTTCACTCCCTCCTCTTCTACTCATTCTAGAGTCCTCTCACCCTTGACCAGCATGTTTGCTGGTCTAGATGACTTAGCTGGTGGAACAATACAGACACTCATCCCTGAAGGACTTGAGTCCTGGGTCACCATGCCTTTCTTGAGTCATGGCTGCAGTACTTGCCCATTTACCACCAAAACTGGGCTGGAACATACCAAAAGACACCACAGTGGACCACCTGGGTGCAAATACATCTCCCCTTCCTGCATTGTATAACAGCAGCACTGCCTACTTCTGATGATCAGCGTCAATAACTTTTGCCAATGTGGTGACTCTCTTCTGTGTCTACTGGTTTCTTGGCATGAGGGGCCCAAAGTGGCTCGGGAGTAGCCATAGCTTAATGTTTAATGGAACTCTGGCATTCCTTGGCAGATGCATCAGCCCTCTGGAAACCAGGACCTCTAGATCCACAGATCCTTAAGTTGCAGGAATGGGAAGCAAACCTTTCCTACATTTGTCACCCCTACTTAGACCTCTTAGTTCCCAGACCAATGCATTCTCTATAAGCATAGAGAACCATACAATGATCATTGTTTTAGCATATAAACTTTATGATAGTACCTCAGCTGTGCCTTCAAAAGGTCACTCCTTAACTATCTTGCCTGTAGCTGACAAACAGTGTGCAGCAGGTGATAGGAGCATTGGATCCCATACTCAGAGTCCAATGCCACATTTCCTTTGCCTTAAAGTGGGTCCTTGGTCCAAAGTGATCTTAAGCAATGTTTCATATTAGTGATCATGCTTCATATGGCCCTAAATAATGAAACTGGCCACAGCCTTGTGGCAAAAAAGCACATAAATAGCCATTCATATGTCAATTCATATCAATATGTTTAATGCCTCTTCTGTGGTGTCAGGAGTCCAACTTAGTTAACTTGCCATCAAGTGACTGATTACTTTCTTCAATAGAAAGCACTGTATTGGAGTCATAACATTGGTCTCTGTAACTGGCAGGTTCACTAAGAGCAAAAAACAAACAAACAAAAACAAAGATTTTCAGATTTTGTGTCATACTCATAATATGTTCATTCAGTCTGCCTCTTCTCCAGAAATATTTTCCCTGATCTTTTCATCTTTTCATCCAGGTCCCTGACCAACCAGTCAAGGCATTTGTGACTGCCCATGAGTCCTTGTATACTTGTATATTCTTAATTTGGGATATTTTTTTTCCATTTTTTTTTTTTTTTGGAGACAGGGTCTCACTTTGTCGCCCACGCTGGAGTGCAGTGGTGCAATCTCAGCTCAATGCAATCTCCACCTCCCAGGCTCAAGTGATCCTCCGGCCTCAGCTTCTTGAGTAGCTGGGAATACAGGTGTGCTCCACCACGCCTAACTAATTTTTGTAGTTTCAGTGATGGGGTTTCGCCATGTTGGCCAGGCTGGTCTCCAACTCCTGGCCTTAAGTTATCCTCCCACCTCAGTGCTAGGATTACAGAAGTGAGCCACTGCATCCAACCTGGGCTATTTCTTTTTCCATACAAACTAGGTGACTGTATACTGCTTGAAGCTGGGGAAATTAACCTCACACTGTCTTCTAAGACCACCTCTAAGTGAGGCTGTGGTGCAGACACAGCCCATTTTGGCTTGCATCCATATGCTAAACTGACCCATCTATGCACCATGCTGTATCAGCTGCTACTAAAGAACCCCACATATGGCCACAGGTGGGAGCTGAGAAATAGGTGCTGAGTGGAAAGTGACATAGTGGAAAATGACATAAAGAAGGGCACTGAAGGCTGGGCATGGTGGCTCACACCTGTAATCCCAGCACTTTAGGAGGCTGAGGCAGGCAGATCACCTAAGGTCAGGAGTCGAGACCAGCCTGGCCAACTAACATGGCGAAACCCCATCTCTACTAAAAATACAAATATTAACCAGGTGCGGTGGCACGTGCCTGTAGTTCTAGCCACTTGGGAGGCTCAGGCAAGAGAATTGCTTGAACCCAGGAAGCAGAGGTTGCAGTGAGCCGAGATCGTGCCACTGCACTCCAGCCTGGGTGGCAGAGCGAGACTCCTCAAAAAAAAAAAGAAAGAAAAGAAAAAAGAAGGGTACTGAGTCACTTGCCTGGGCAGCTTACTTATTCCTTCTGGTTCATGCTCAATCTCAGAGAGCTTACTTCATCATATGATGGATTGCTACCTTATGACTTGTCATTTCTGACAGAATCCATCTCATGATGGGCATTCATTTTATGTCCATGGTTAGGTAATTCAATTTCAATTTCTGATTAACAGAATGCCATTGATACAGATATCGTGGACTACTGTGATGCTCTGAGAAATGTCCACATGATCCAGGTTGCTCAAGGCTGTCGTGACAGTAGGAAGGAGAGTTAATAGAGCCTTGGAAAAGAGTGGAGATGTGTATAGTTTTTCATCCCATGTGAGTGTGAGCTATTTCTATCTTCTTTCCTGAGAGAAATGAAAAATGACATTCACGTGACTGACCCAGAACCTCAAGTATGCAGTGTATATCAAGTGAATGCATTATTTTCTGCATATGACACAGCAGCTGCAATTGGGGCTACTACTTGGTTGATCTTTGCAATGGTCTACTGCTGTCTGTTAGGATCCATTTGGTTTTTGCAGGAATCTGATGATGAATTATGAGGGGAAATGAAGAGGGATCACCACCCTGCATGCATTAGGTCTTTAAGGATGACTTTTTTTTTCTCCCCAGGATGCAATGTTGCTATTGGCCAGAGGGTGGGAAGCAGCTTAAGGGCTTTTACTTGGTCTCACCCCTCTTTCCTCACAAGCCAAGGAACTAGTGCGGGTAGGGGTGGGAGTTCTGCCCATGAGCAATTATAAACATTTCCCTTTTAATTCAGGAATTACATACATTTCACTTTAACATTTAGGAACTGGAAAAATGATTACAGAGTGGGTCTCTGTGTTATTTTCCACACAGGACACGGCAGCTCTGCAATTGGGGCTACTACTTGGTTGATTTTGCAATAGTCTACTGCCATCCACTAGGATCTATTGGGTTTTTGCAGAAGTCAGATGATAAATTACATAGGAAAATTAAGAGGGACCACCACTCCTGCATGCACAATTTTATACAATTATATACATTTCCCTTTTATATTCAGGAACTTATATACATTCTACTTTTATATTCAATAATTTTATACATTTCACTTTTACATTTAGGAACTGGAGAAATGATGACATAGTAGTGGTCTGTGGACCCAGTGGAAACACCATAAGTCATATCTCATCCAGGAGTCTATTATTACCAGGACATCATATGCCCCTCAAGTATAACTGGTCCCTAGGTCTGATGATGCTTCAGTCCCTAGGTCTCAACATCCACTTGGATCCTGTGCCAAACAGTCTTCAATGTATTTAGGTATTCTTTTTTTTTCCCCCAGAGTACAGTGATCTAAGTAATGGCCATAGGTTCTTTAGGAGAAAGACTAAGGAATCATTATTGAATATATTTGTCATAGTGTTGCAGAGTCTTTATTCATGGGGTCTTGGCTTCTCCTCTAGTCAGTGATTTTAGGTCTAAGTACTGGCTTAGGTCTGGAAACTGCTCAAAGGATTCTGATTACTTTTTAACTTAAATTTTAATTAATCAATTTATTTTTTGAGATGGGGGTCTCACTATGTTGCCCAGGCTGGTCTTGAATTCCTGGGCTCAAGTGATCCTCCCACCTCAACCTCCCAAGGTTTTGGGATAACAGGTATGAACCTAGTGCCCTGCCAGGATTCTGATTTTTTTTTATGGAATAAGTTGCCCTCAACCTCCTAATTATTCATTTCTGGTTTGTTTTGGTTGTATACATTAAACAGCACCCTAACTCGCTAACAGGCTTCCCATCTGTCTAGGAATACTGTATTCGATTAACCTCTTCCGTAGCTGCCTATGGGTTAAGCCCCTTGGTTGCCATACCTACCTTAATGCTCATTATAATTACTGGACCAACCTTACTTCTGATGGGTAAGCACTGCCATTAGTCTCATTTGTTTCTAGATCCTATTATCCCTATTGCTCTCAGAGAACCCCGTTCTGTAACGGCATCTCCCACCATCAGGCCTGGCCTACAGAGGATAGCACCGCTGAGCTTCTCAAAGCGGCTAGTGCCCCTCTCCCTAGCACATTCCACATTGCTTTTGCATCCTTTGAGCTCTCTTTGGGAATAACCAGCTGGTAGGCTATCTTCCAAACACAGTGTATCCACTTCAAGATGCCACTTTTCTGGGTCTTTTGATACCTTTCTCCACCATCTGCCATGGTGTTGTTTAATGTTTATTTTGTTTTGTGTGGGCCATTATTTTTTCCAGGCTTCCAAGAGCCATTTGTGTAGTGTGTCGAAAACATCCTTCAGGATCCATTATAGACTGTCAAATGTTGATTCATAGACGTGTACTGCCACAACAGGAAATTCTCCCTTACCCAGTTTTATGGTCTGTCCCTGTTTGTACATGACCATCTTAGATGTTAAGCCTCATCTCACTTGTCAATCTTATCTTTCATTTCTTCTCAACAGTGGCTTTCCAGTTCTGCCGGTCATTCTTACCCAGATTAGGTCCATTGCACTTAGAAATTTTCCTACTGTAACATCCTCTCTCTTCTCAAGTTCTCGAACTCTTACTCATACTTTGAGGCCTAGCTTTAGACCTACCTCCTTTAAAACCCTTCTCTGACTATCCTAGTGGTAATAAGATACCTATTCATTCATGTCTGGATAATGCAATTTCCTAAGATATCTGAGCTGACAGTGGCAGCTTGATATAACCCTAAGTCTGTCTGACTTCAGAATTCATTCCCCTGCTGATAGAGAAAGCTAAGTGTGTAAAGAGGCACTAGTTACACAATCTCCACTCAAGAAGGAATTGTATGTAGAGAAAGGTGGTCTTAAATCCAGTGAATTATTCTAATAATTGAGACTCCACCGTATTATCAGAGAGCATGTCGATTACTCATGAAAAATGGCTTCAGTCAGGGTTATCTCCTCTAAAGAAAATTGATGGCTTTTTCTTAAAATTCTCAGTGATTTTATTCAAGGATAAATGTAAATGATGTGAAGAAGCTTAAATTTTAAATATTATTTTTAATACGTGAACACTTTCGAAGAACACTCTTTGAGGGGCTGTTATTTCTTAAATTTTTCTACTTGGTTTTATGCCTTTGTTCATCTCCATTTTCTTCTATTTCCCACATCTATTAACTTAGAAGTTTTTGTATATTATCTGGATAACTGCCCTCTTTTCTTTTCTTTTTTTTTTTTTTTTTTTTTTTTTTTTTTTTTTTTTTTTTTTTTTTTTTTTTTTTTTTTTTTTTTTTTTTTTTTTTTTTTTTTTTTTTTTTTTTTTTTTTTTTTTTTTTTTTTTTTTTTTTTTTTTTTTTTTTTTTTTTTTTTTTTTTTTGGTAGAAATCTCCAGCAAGAAACCAGAATTCTGGGTTTTGAGCTCTGGGGCAGGTCTTTGAATGTATGGCTGAGATTTTTGCCCGATGAAAAAGAAAGTAAGTAGGAGTGGAAAACTGTGATTATGTAACAGATATATTATTATTTTTCTTTAGAGAACCAGAAGAAAAAAAGAAAAAGAAAAAAGGAAAGAAGAGGTAAGACTTTGGCATGAATTACCCACATTTTCCTCCCCATAACATTTCTGTATTTTAATACTACTTGCTCAACTTTTTCAGCAAGTCAGGTGATAAAAATGAAAACACAAAGGACCCAGAGAAGAAAAAGAAGAAAAAGGACACAGAGAAGAAAAAGAAAGAGGAGAAAAGCAAAGATAAGAAAGAAGAGTAAGCACTTTTATTGGCGCTGAAATAGAATGAAATTGTGATAGGTTTTAGATGCAGGGAAGATTTTTCATAATACAAAGTAGAAAGAAACTTTATAGTAAAGAGCCCAGTGTAAGACTAAATGTCTCTAAACATTGAAAAATAAACATTTAACATAAATTATCAGAAATGAATTAAAACTTTTTCTAATTTCCCTAAAATTAGCAATGGTAGCATTATTCTTAATTGTCTCAAGAATTTTCACTGCTATGGTTAATTTCTCTTCCCTAAGCATTGGTAAAGATAACTTATTGCTGAGAAATCTTTAGGTTCTAAGGAGGATTAGGTTTATAGGATTCTACCATCATTTAAAAAACTGAAATAAAAATTTAATTTTTACTTAAATTACATTCTTATAAAGAGCGTGCAACCTAGATTTCTTGCACACACGGATCACAATAGGGTTTGTGCTCCTATGAAAATCTAATGCTGCTGCTGATTTGACAGGAGGCAGAGGAGCTCAGGCGGTAATGCTCGCTGGCCCTGCAGCTCACCTCCTGCTGTGTGGCCCACCTGGTTCCTAACAGGCCACAGACCAGCACTGGCCCACAGCCCGGGGGTTAGGGACCCCTGATCTATGCCACCATTCCCTCTCAGTGGCTGAAGTATACAACTGACTGCAGCATTGCAGGGTTGGGGACCCCTGATCTATGCTACTACTCCTTCTCAGTGGCTGAAGTACACAACTGACTGCAGCTCTGCAGTGAAACTAGGGTTCTAGTAAAAACCTAATATATGCTTTCATGTAAGACTAGTCATTTCGTTATCTATCCACCCCTCACTAACCACTTTCTTATGACTAGTGCTCTTATGCCATGCTAATCTTCCCACTACAGCATGAGCTTCTCTGGCTTACTTCCATTTAATTAATTGTGGACATAATGATGTTTAATATGGTAAATAAAAATGTTCTTGTATCTTGGTAACTATCCCCTTCATTTCTAATTGCTGCTAGGGAGAAGAAAGAAGTTGTGGTTATTGATCCCTCAGGAAACACATATTACAACTGGCTGTTTTGCATCACCTTACCTGTAATGTACAACTGGACAATGGTTATTGCAAGGTGTCTATATATATGTATTTTTTGTGGATCTCAGTCCACTTCTAGTTTCCAAGTTCACTGATTAAACAATTTGACTTAGAGCTCTTTAGGACACACCTTCTTTCTCTACCACAGGTGGTAAAGAAAGGCTAGATTATTATCAATGTGTTTTCCTGAGATCAGGACGAAGTGCTTCATTTCTCAATATAATTGGGTTTCCAGTACTGGGATGAGTGGAGGGGTGAGGGGAAGACTTTTATTTTTTTAATTTTTAAACTTTTATTTTAGGTTCTGGGGTACATGTGCAGGCTTATTATATAGGTAAACTCATGTCACGGGGGTTTGGGGCACAGATTATTTCTTCACCCAGGGATTAAGCTCAGTATACAGTAGTTATTTTTTCTGCTTCTCTCCCTTCTCCCACTCTCCACTTTCAAATAGATCCCAGTGTCTGTTGTTGGAGGGGAAGACTTTTAAACTTTTGGTTGTATAATAACTTAATTAGAACATCAGGAGAAACTATTTTCTGTGACCTATGAGAAAAAAAAATGTTCCCAAATAGTGGAAATAGATCAAGGATTCCCTGCCTTTTATATGGTAAACATCTCACTCATCCAAGACCAAACACAATTTCCTAATGCATTTTGGGTACAGATGGTCAGTATGAACCTGGTGATCAGTGTGTTCCACCCAACATATTTTGATTTTAGTTTTAGGCCATTTATTTTTTTAATTGATTTAAGTATTTTTTATTTGTACAAGTGTATAGGGTACACGTGAAATGTTGTTACTTGTGGATAATGCACAGTGATAAAGTCAGGGTATTTAGGGTGTCCATTACCCAAGTCCAGTACATTTTTGTTAAGTATAGTCTGCTATCAAACATCGAACTCATTCCTTCTGTCTTACTGTTTACTTGTCCCCTTCAACCCACTTATTCTTATTGGATGTTTTTACAAAGCGGATTAGTGTAATGGAAACGATGTTGGAATTCAGAAGTGTGAGGATCGAAATCCAACCATGCAGGGAAAGTTTTGGAAAAGCCATGGTTGGTTAAAGGACTGTAAGGTCCTCTCCTAGCCATAGCGTGCTGTGCTTTTGATCATGATAAAGAAAAGATACAAAGAGAACTTTTACTTAAATTGGCCCCCATTTCTTTTCTGTTTATATAAGTGTTTCTTTTTTTACAGAGCATGTTTCGATGAGCTTCAATCTGATTATCTAGAATATTGGATCGTTTTGGATTACGTATCAGACATAGTCTATTTGATGGATATGTTTGTACGAATAAGGACAGGTAAACACATTTGGTTTTGAATATTTTAAAACTTCACACTTTTATCTCTAACATTGTAATTTGACATTTTCTAATCCAAGTATTCCTCAAAGTAAACTCACAAAAGTCTGTTCTAGAGGAAAAGGCACAGGTGAAAGGAAGAGTCACGATGTATATACTCACAGGCATCAGCTACTCCAGCTGATTCAGAGGTTACCAGGCAACATTTTGACTGTAGATGTGGCTTTCCTCCATTATCCTGTTCATTGGTTTTGTGCTAAGTGAGAGGAATAGAGAGAGCAGAAATATTCTGCCAGCTATAGGGGGAAGAGTAAGTGCTACCTAACAGGGAGATAATTTAAAGGGCCATGGGGGAAAATGTCATTATCCTCAGCACAGCCATACTTGAAATTTTTAAAAAGGCAGGAAAAATGCACTTAACACCTTTGGTTTGTGGTGAGATATTATTGACCAGAGGGAATAGCTTTCTCCTTGAAGTATTTCTGTTAAATAGATAGAAGCTCATTGTTTCTACTGCTCTCTACATGCCAATGTAACTGGTATACATAGACTATAACCTATTAAGAATCGTTACGTAAAATCAAACATTCTCTAAATACTGGTATCCTGGAACAATGCTCCACTTGCTCTGTCATATTTGTAGCTCTGTTAGCCAGTTTAGGAGAAGGAGCAAATCCCTTTCCTAATGTAACATATCAGAGGGCTGAAATGCTGGGTTTAAAACACACAAGGCCCATGGTAATAGCACAGAAGGGAAGATCCCAAGTGTCTAAGGCAGCAAGAATGAGATGAAAATACAGACTCAAAGGACACTTCTGTTTCATTTGAAGGGGTAAGGCAAGAATATGAGGAACAGATAGCACGGGGCAAGTACCCAAGTGTCCAGGGTAGGGCTGGGATTCTGACAAGCCAGTGGCATGGGCTATTAGGCACATTGCTAGCGTGTTCAGGAAACCTATGAGCTGTGTATGGTGGGGAAGAAAACAACAGCCCATTGTATGTTACTACACTCTCAACACAACATAATTCTGATCATCAATATGTATGCGGCATTTCCTCTACACACCAAGCAATTCTGTAACACCAGCTGGGCTCAAGTTTAACTGAATTCAGACACTAAGGGAGTTAGAACAGGCCCCACAGGTTAAGGGCAGGCTCAGTCTCCCAAGATGGTTCCCCACTTCGATTGCCAACTGTAAGCCTCAGGTTGTGGCTTGTGCTTCTTACTAACCAGCTATAAATTAGGGTTCCCACTCCTCCCTTTTGAGTCCAATCACTTGCTAGCACAACTTACAGAACTTAGGAAAACACTGATGTTTACTGCTTTATTATATTAGTAAAGGGTATGATCATGGTTACAGATGAAAAGCCAGATGAAGAGATACATAGGGCCAAGTCAGGGAGAGTCATGAGAGCAGGGGCTTCTGTCCCCATGGAACTGGGGTGTGGCACCCTCCTAGTTTGTAGATGTGTTCACCAACCTGATAGTCCCCCAAATCCCATAGTTCAAGGATTTTTATAGAGGTGTCATCATGGAGGCATGACGGACTATTAACTCAGTCTCCAGTGCTTCTCCCTTTCCTGGATGAAGGGGGTTAGGGCTAAAAGTTCCAAGCTTTTAAATAAAACTTAGTCTTTCTGGTGACCAGCCTCCATCTTGGAGCTCACCAAGAGCTGCCTCATTAGATCAGAAGAATAAAAGACATTTTTCCTTTCTTTCTCTTTCTTTCTTTCTTTTTCTTTTTCTTTCCCTCCCTCCCTCCCTCTCTCCCTTCTTTCCTCTCTCCCTCCCTCCCTTCCTTCCTTTCTCTTTCCTTCTTTCTTCTTTCTTTCTTTCTTTCTTTCTTTCTTTCTTTCTTTCTTTCTTTCTTTCTTTCTTTCTTTCTTTCTTTCTTTCTTTTTTTCTTTCTTCTTTCTTCCTTCCTTTCTTTCTTTCTTTCTTTCTTTCTTTCTTTCTTTCTTTCTTTCTTTCTTTCTTTCTTTCTTTCTTTCTTTCTTTCTTTCTTTCTTTCTTTCTTTCTTTCTTTCTTCTGTTTTGCTTCTTTCCTTCTTCTTCTCTTAAAAAGAATATTATGGAGTTACCCAGGCTGGTCTCAAAACTCCTGGACTCAAGGGATCCCCCTGCCTCAGCCTTCCAGAGTTCTGAGATTACAGGTGTGTGAGCCACCACACCTGGCCAGAACAAAAGACAATTCTATCACCCAGGAAATATCAAGGGATTAGGAACTCTGTTTCAGGAACTGGGGTCAAGAACCAAATACCGAACAAAAGACGCACTTGGGGTCAGGCACAGTGGCTCATGCCTGTAATCCCAGCTCCTTAGGAGGCCAAGGTGGGCAGATGACGAGGTCAGGAGTTTGAGACCAGCCTGGCCAATATGGTGAAACCCCATTTCTACTAAAAATACAAAAATTAGCCAGGCATGGCGGTGCGCGCCTGTAGTCCCAGTTACTCAGGAGGCTGAGGCAGGAGAATCGCTTGAACCCGGGAGGCAGAGACTGCAGCAAGCACAGATTGTGCCACTGCACTTTAGCCTGGGCAACAGGGTGAGACTCCGTCTCAAAAAAAGAGATGCACTTAGTATCCATATTGCTTGGGAAATTACAAGAGTTTTAAGAGTTCTGTGACAGAGACCAAATATATATATATATATATATTTCTCACAATGTCAGAAGAACACTACTCATAAGAGGAATGGCTTCACCTGGATGAAGATGATAGACCTTGAGAAATTTGTACACTCTCACTTTTGCACTTACAAAATTTTACTTTTCCTTTCTTTTTGTTTTGGAAACAGGGTCTCGCTGTTGCCTAGGCTGGAATGCAGTAGTGCTATCAGGGCTCACAGAAGCCTTGAACTCCTGGGCTCAAGTGATACTCTGTCTCAGCCTCCCAAAGCACTGGGATTACAGACATGAGCTGTCTGGCCAAAACTTTCCTTTGATTTCTGCCACAGAATATTTTCTACAGCCATAGGTTGATTGGTGTTTGTATTTTATTACATTGTTAAAGGTATATTTATTGAAAATGAATTTTTCTTTTGACCTCAATGAAGTTAATTGATAGTTACTTCACATAAATTCATAATGGCATAAAAAGGATAAGCACTGAATTGATTTCTTTTTTCTACTTTAGGTTACCTAGAACAAGGACTGCTGGTAAGGGAAGAACTTAAACTCATAAATAAATATAAATCCAACTTGCAATTTAAACTTGATGTTCTGTCACTGATACCAACTGATTTGCTGTATTTTAAGTTAGGGTGGAACTATCCAGAAATTAGATTAAACAGGCTGTTAAGGATCTCTCGTATGTTTGAGTTCTTCCAGAGAACAGAAACAAGGACAAATTATCCAAACATCTTCAGGATTTCCAACCTTGTTATGTATATTGTTATCATTATCCACTGGAATGCATGTGTGTTCTACTCTATTTCTAAAGCTATTGGATTTGGAAGTGATACATGGGTCTACCCTGATATTAATGATCCTGAATTTGGCCGTTTGGCTAGAAAATACGTGTACAGTCTCTACTGGTCTACACTGACTTTGACGACCATTGGTGAAACACCCCCTCCTGTGAGGGATTCTGAGTATGTCTTTGTGGTGGTTGATTTCCTAATTGGAGTGTTAATTTTTGCTACCATTGTTGGTAACATAGGTTCTATGATTTCCAACATGAATGCGGCCAGAGCAGAATTTCAAGCAAGAATTGATGCTATCAAGCAATACATGCATTTTCGAAATGTAAGCAAAGATATGGAAAAGAGGGTTATTAAATGGTTTGACTACCTCTGGACCAACAAAAAAACAGTTGATGAGAAAGAAGTCTTAAAGTATCTACCTGATAAACTGAGAGCAGAAATTGCCATCAACGTTCACTTAGACACATTAAAAAAGGTACGCATTTTTGCTGATTGTGAAGCTGGTCTGTTGGTGGAGTTGGTCTTGAAATTGCAACCCCAAGTCTACAGTCCTGGAGATTACATTTGCAAGAAAGGGGATATCGGACGAGAGATGTACATTATCAAGGAAGGCAAACTCGCTGTGGTGGCAGATGATGGAGTCACTCAGTTTGTGGTATTGAGCGATGGCAGCTACTTCGGTGAGATCAGCATTCTTAACATTAAAGGAAGCAAAGCCGGCAATCGAAGAACGGCCAATATTAAAAGTATTGGCTACTCAGACCTTTTCTGTCTCTCAAAAGATGACCTCATGGAAGCTCTAACTGAGTACCCAGATGCCAAAACGATGCTGGAAGAGAAGGGGAGGCAGATTCTGATGAAAGATGGTCTACTGGATCTAAATATTGCCAATGCTGGCAGTGATCCGAAAGATCTTGAAGAGAAGGTTACTCGAATGGAGGGGTCAGTAGACCTCCTGCAAACAAGATTTGCCCGAATTTTGGCCGAGTATGAGTCCATGCAGCAGAAACTGAAACAAAGATTAACCAAGGTTGAGAAATTTCTGAAACCACTTATTGACACAGAATTTTCAAGTATTGAGGGACCTGGAGCGGAAAGTGGGCCCATCGACTCTACGTAGAACTGAAAAGCTGGTCATTAACAGGGACATGCCTCATGATCCTTTTGATTTGGTGATTGACATCAACTATAATTTAAAAGAAAAGGAAGACTCAGTTGAGAAATTTTTCCATGAGGAAAATGTGCTTTTGTGCAAGGTACAAGGCCCACACCCTCTCTGGGAGCTACTATGATTAAAAAAGCTCTTTATCTTGGAATTTTTCACAACTGATAATGGTCAAAGACATAAACTGATTAACCTGTCAGTATCTGTATCTTCTGAGTTTTTCACACATGCTCCTTTTATGTTATAATCTTCATAAAAATGAATAAATATCCCTCACTTTATGCCATTTGCATTGTTGAGTAAAATGTATTTGAAGTAACTGAGAATCACCATGTATATTATGTTTGGGATGACATTTTAAAATATTAGACTATAATAAAGTAAAATTAATTATGCAACTGTAGTGAATATGAGTTATTTGATAATTTAGCAGGGAGTTTAGGATCTTGCAGAACTTCAGGGTCATTTTAAGGAAAATCAATCATTTGTGTAGTCTAGGAAGAGTGTTGAGAGAAGCTTTCTTTTTTCATGATAAATCAGACTTTATGAACATATACATACACATAAATATACAGATATATCACACTGAAAGTAATAACATATTTTAGGAATCTTTTATATCAAATTAAAAATTTTTTCTGATTATTAAGACCTGACAGCAGTGGCTACTGTCTTACTTCTCTTCCTGGCCAGCAGTAAGAAAAAGGAATAAAGTAATAATATTTCTGGGTGATTACCAAGGGAAATTGTCATAATGTTAAAAAAGGAGTCCTGACAGTTCTATGGACCAGCATGAGCATCACTTGGGAATTTCTCAGAAACGCAGAATCCTGGGCTCTACCCCTGCCTACTGCATCTGAATCTGCATTTTAGCTAGTGTTTCATATCCATGTTGAAGTTTGAATAGCATGTGTGTAGAGAACCAGGAATTAGTTAATGATAGGATGGTTCTAGAAAATAAAAATAAACTATCTGGAAAGTGTGTGGATGTGGAAAACATTGCTTGTCAATCAGCCAGCTTCTACTGCTGAACCCAAATGTGATTCAAAAAAATCTTTCTTAACACAGATCACTAGATTTCTGTCCTTATCTATAATGACATGACTAAAAATGGCTTCTTGTTAATTTGACAGTTTAGATACTTCAACGGCCCCTAATTAGGGTATATTTTATTCTATTATACCGGTAGAACATCTATTGAACATTATGTCTTTGAAGTCCTGTGTTTCCATTCATCTTGGCTGTTCCTTCAATATCAGCTGGCAAGTATTTCTTCACCATAGAAATGTCTAGTCCAGGAGTGGGTGCATTATATGTAATACCATAGCATATTTCTGCCTGACACAAGTTCTTCCTTTTCCTCTCCTTTCCTTCTCATTCTTGTTATTACTTCTCCATCTGCATTTTGTTCTTTTTCTTTGTGCCATTTCTTGCCTGTTATAAAAACCTCTAAGACACTGTAAAGAGGCTTGCTGGCTACTCATACCAAGCAGATATGATAAGATAGGCAGAATAAGGGTTACATATGTGGCTCAGAGCTGGCTCCCAGGAAGAAGCACCTCTAATTATGGCATCCAGGATGGGGGTGAATACTTTGACTCTCATCTGGGTTAGAGATACAGCCAAGGGTTCTGATTTGGTGATCCCTGACCCAAGCTCTATAGTCTTGCTGATGCTTACATTGGACAGGTGGCTGATTCTTGGCTTGAAGTCTTCGGGTAAGGAGAGTTTATCCAAATATATTTTTTTCATGACTTCTCCATGTAGAGAGGGAGCTGATAATGCTGAAATAGCACTGAAGGCTTTAGTTTACAGACACCTGGGGTGCAATGCAGAGGTTCATAATTGGATTTCAGCTTCATCAGGCAATTTTTCTTTTAAAGACAGGAAACATGTAGCTTTGGGGGAATTCATGGTAAGAGTGCTGACTTGGGTACATGTGGATGCCAACGCAGGAACTCACCTTTTAGCAACCCAGACACCAGCCATATTCCAAGTTGATTCTAGACTCCAATTGGTTGTCTGAAACTAGCGTCTTAACAGAACAGGTTTGGCATAAGGACAGGAGTGAAGGTAGGGAGGTGGATAAGATAAAATCTGAAGATCTTTAATACCTGTATCTGAGAGGAGCTGGGACTCAGAAATGATAGATCGGTAAGGGAATAGAAATTCAATCTCTAGTCTTGCCAATACGTCTGGTGAGTGATTACTCTGCTCTTCTGCCAACTCTATATAATGTTCTCATAGGAAGATACTGCTTTAACGTTTTTACATGCATTAAAAAAAAAAACCAATGGTTTCCAACTTAAAATATGATGTGATTAAGCTTCCTACCACTAGGTGGCAATGTAGGTCTGCAATTATAACCTTCAAAGCCCAGAGCTGTTTAGACATTACAAGTGGTATAATCAGTGTTCTTTGGCAATAAAGAGTAATATTTCTCGGACACAAATATTTCCAGAAGATCTTGTTATAGCAAAATATATACCAGTATGAACTGAAAACATGATCAAATAAAATTTAAAATGTAAATTCAGTGGATAAATTAATAAGATATATTGAAGCATTTGAATATTTCTTAATTTCTGGAAGTTCACCAAGGGAATAATAATAATTGCATTACAAAAAGCTTACAGATGTTTAAGACATGTACTAGAGATAAGAAAAAGGGGGCAAAATGGAGCAAATGGCATTTATATTAAAATTAAGTTTAATTTTTTTTTTAAGTCCATTGCTTTAAAAAGTCTGAAAACTACTGATTTATTTGAACAGTGTTGGAAGTAAGCCTACTTAGGACACTGTAAATTTAGGTAATGTTCTTCCTCATGTTAATGGAAACTGTGTTATTGGACACCCAAGTTTATAGACTGTTCAGAATGTAAATATGAAACAACAGCCCTGTAGACTCAAGAAACAGTTTGACATTCCCCGAACTAGTTTAATTCTAGGTGAAGAAGAAAGAAAGTGGGATGTTCAAGGAAAGGGAATGTAGAATGTAGGAAGGCCTCAGAGATCATTCAGTCCACCCCTCCTCATTTTACAAATACAAAAATGACGGCCAGGCAACAGTAAGATTGTTGAGAATGTAGAATATTAGGGACTTTGAGTGAAAGTGGATTTTTTTTTTTTTTTTTTGAGACAGAGTCTTACTGAGGGCAGCAGAAGGCAGACAAATGCCTAGGCAGATAGGGGCAGGTCCCCGGTGAAACCTCACCTCCAAGCCACAGGTAGTTTAAAGCCCGAAAGCCAAGTCACAAGTTAAATCCTCAGACTGGATTGAGAACTTGTCTTCCCATTTGGCATGCTTTTCTTCTGATTGGACCTCACCCTTCACCTACTTTACATATGCCTACCCTTTTCTATTGGTTTTCTATACTGTTGTGCCCAACTTTGAGTGGTGCCTTCACTTTAATCTTTTCTGCATACTCACAAACCAATTAACATACACTTCCTATTCTGAGCCCATAAAAGCCTCCAAGATCAGCCATATGGGGGGACTTTTTCCAGCCTTCAGGTAGGGGAATCACCCCCACCACTCTATATCCCCTCTTTACTGAGAGTTTTCCTTTCGCTTAATAAATTCTACTCCATTCACTCTCCAGTCTCCATGTCCCTAATTCTTTCTGGTCATGAGACAAGAACTTGGACCCATCTGAGCTAAGAAGCAGAAAGCCCACAACATCACTTCAACATCCAGGCTGGAGTGCAGTGGTATGATCTCGGCTCACTGCAGCCTCAACCTCCCAGGTTCAAGGGATTCTCCTGCTTCAGCCACTGGAGTAGCTGGGATTACAGGTGCAGGCCACCATCCCTGGCTAATTTTTGTATTTTTAGTAGAGACGGGTTTCACCATGTTGCCCAGGCTGGTCTTGAACTCCTCAGCTCAAGCAATCTGCCTGCCTTGGCCTCCCAAAGTGCTGGGATTACAGGCATGAGCCACTGTGCCCAGCCAAGAGTGGGAATTTTTGCCATACTTTTCACAGTAATATGTTAATATCTGGTAGAGCCAAAGTTGGGAATGACCCAAACTCAGTAATTTTATTCTCAGATATAGTCACTAGAGAAAATGTGCCAGATATGCACCAGGAGACATGTTTAAGAACATACATAATAATAAAAATTGGACACAACCTACCTATCAAAAGGAGACTAGATAAATAAATTGAAATGTATTTATACAATGGAATACTATACAACATTTGAATAGTAACAGATAATATTCAGGTAGCGCTTGGTTTGTACCAGGCACTGTCCCAAATGCTTTCTAGATGTCAATGCATTTAATCCTGAAAACAACTTATAGGTTCCATTATGTTACTTGTTTAACAGATAAGGAAACAGAGACATAGAGAGGTTAACTGATTTGCACAAGAGCTACAGAAAGAAAGTGGCACTACTGCTATTTGAACCTAGACAGCGTGGCTCCAGTGTCTCTTCTCCTCTGCTGTTGACCCTGTCATTTGTGCTGAGTTTCCCCCACTCCGGCCCCCGAGATAGAATCTTACTCTGTCACCCAGGCTGGAGTACAGTGGTAAGACTTTGGCTCACTGCAACCTCCACCTTCCAGATTCAAGCAATTCTGCCTCAGCCTCCTGAGTAGCTGGAATTCCAGGCACACACCACCATACTGGACTGCTAAATTTTGTATTTTTAGTGAAGATGGAGTTTCATGATCTTGGCCAGTGATCTTGATCTCCTGACCTCATAATCCACTCACCTCCGCCTCCCAATGTGCTGGGATTACAGGTGTGAGCCACCATGCCAGCCTTTTTTTTTTTTTTTGAGATGGATTTACTCCCCTCACCCAGGCTGTAGTGCAGTGTCTATGATCTCATCTCACTGCAACCTCTGCCTCTTGGGTTAAAAATGATCCTCCTACCCCAGCCTCCTGAGTAACTGGGACTACAGACAGGCACATGCCCCTAGGCCCAGCTAACTTTTGTATTTTTTGTAGAGCTGGCATTTCTCCATGTTGTCCAGGCTGGTCTTAACTCCTGAGCTCAAGCGATCTGCCCACCTCTGCCTCCCAAAGTGCTGGGATTACAGGCGTGAGCCACCGTGCCTGGCCAGTGCTGACTTTTGTATGTACACACAATATCACCTATACAAAATTCACAAACAAATAACACAGCATTAAATCATGTTTATGGATCTGTACATGCGATGTAGAAGTTTAATATCAGCCAGGAGAGTGGCAGAAATCAGAATAGTGCTTACTTCTGTGAGGGATGAAGGACAATGAGATGGGAGGGAGGGTGAGAATACCAAGCACTTCAGCTGTCTGTGCTGTTTCATATCTTTTAAAACAGTCTGAAACAAATGGATCCAAATGTTAAGGTATGATAAAGCTAAGTACAGATATCTGTATATTGCTCTCTATAATTTTTGGTATGTTTGAACTATTTCAAAAAAATAAAAAGAGGAGTAGAGGAGTTTAGTATAAATTCTCACAGTTCAGTGGCAAAGCCTGGACTTTTGACTGTCGGTTCAGTGTTTACTTCACTATGACGTTGAACTTGATTGCTTTCTACACAGACCAAGTTGAATGCCTTATGGAGTTCTACTTGGTCATAACATGACTGTTATCTGTATGTTTCTACTTTAATTTGGCCAGAGTACATGTTTAGTGAGTTCAGGACAATGCTTTCTAGAATTCATTTCATGTCTGGCTCTTGATTTCCTGGCTAGTTAAAGACAAAAGGATGCATTTTTCATCAATGTATCCCTTTGGGATTTTGAAAATAGCAATTTACCACAAAATTACTCACCAGCCTGACAATGTTGGTTCTTAAAAGAATTGATATTGGATTTCTTGTCAGATTGCCAATTTCTCCTCTTTCCAATTAGGTTCATTTTTGTTTTATCTGGGCTGAGCTTCAGGCAGCCTTGTACTTGGTCTTGGTCCAATGAGCTACTTGGTCCAATGGGCCAAGCCTTGGACTTGGTCCAATGAGCTACTTGGGTTATTTCTTCAGAGAACAGGGGCCCTGTTTCCTGGGTTTCTCACAAAGCTCCCAGCTTCTCCTCTTTCCAATCAGGTTCATTTTTGTTTTATCTGGGCTGAGCTTCAGGCAGCCTTGTACTTGGTCCAAAGAGCTACTTGAGTTATTTCTTCAGATAGCAGGAAGCCTGTTTCCTGGAATTGTCACAAAGATTCATGATACCAAGGAGTGCAGGTACCTTGGTGGCACCAAAGTCCATGGTGTTCCATGATCTCCCCCAGTGGTATCATTGCTTACTCTCCACAGAAAGAATGACAGATGAGCCACCCAGAGGCAATCAAGGAATGAACATTTGCCCACTATTATTACGGGATCTCTAGGATAGGAATATAATTTTCTCCACTTATTTTAAAATTTAATAAATCACTGCCAGCTCTTCTTTTGGCAAAAAAAGAGACCCTGATAATTAATTGATATACATTACCAGTATTTCCATTGTTCTATTCACATGTAATTTCATAATGCCTAAAGGGGAAAAATATCAGTGGATGGGCTTTACTTAGTATGGATATACTCCATTGGATAAATTTAGTATAAATAAATTCCACTGGAGTACTCTTAAGATAGAATAATTCAAATTATACTTTAAAAATGACTGGCTCTAAGAAATCAGATGCAATTGAGGCCTACATAAGGAGTTTTGTAACCAGTAAGAAATTGCAAAAATATCCTAAAGAGGTTTGGTTTCATTAGGAAGAACTTTTAAGAAATATTTTCTTGCATTGGTAGAAAATCATGGGGCTTCTGAACTTAGATATTGTATGAACTTCTGCTTCATGAACCCTGACCATATTTTATCAGAAGGTCTAGAGAATAACTAAATGGCTGATAGAGTTGCCACATGTAAATAAATAGTGATGGGGAGGGGACATGGGACTCTAGTCTGGAAACACAAAGGCTAAGAGAAATATGCTTAAAAAATGAACAATATCAACAAAACCCTCAAATAAATCGACATGATTATGAAGAAAATGGAAAAAGAACATTCCCTAATTCACCACACTCTCTGCCATTCCACCTATAAAGTTGCCTTGAAAGATGAAAAAACCATACGTATCTTTGATAACTAAGAGAAAAGGAACACAAAGTACAAATAAACCTTAAAGGTCATCTAGTCCTAAAGCCAAATGTGGGATAAGTACAGTGATCCAGTTATCCCTGTGTTTGCTCTACTCTTTGTACTTTCTCTACTGTTTTCTGCAGTTCTAAGACAACACAACAGAAATGTGGTCCAAAAACTCCAGGAAGGCTGTTCACACTGGGGACCAAATGCTTCTGCGGACTGAGACCACGTGCCACAATAAGGGTAACTGCTTTTAGGGCAGCCTCATTAAAACTTCCTTGATTGTGACACACAGTAAAAGATGCATTTTGTATTGTGGTCTGCAAAAACACAGCTGTAACAAACCTTTCAGAAAAGAATACTTACCGGTATAACATAGGATGCATTTGGGAACATTCTATTTTCTCTATCCCATTTTAGTTCTAAAAAGTGCTTGTTGCAAACCGCTAAATTGATTTCATGATTAATTAATGGGGCACTACTATCAGTTAAAAAAAAAAACAAAAAACAACTTTGTCAGAGAATGGTAAGCAGAATTGCCAAGAAAAGAAACGACTTTTGCTTAGGTAGGAGATGAGGAAAATTATGTAATGGGGGACGGGAGTGAAAAATACACAATAGTAAAGGTTCTATAAGCCTCTTCATAAAAAACATCAAGATAGTATTTTCTCACATTGCTACTGTTAGGAATGAAACATACCTCATTTAGAGTGCTGCCTGTTATTTCTCGAGACCATACCCTACTAATGAATTCAGGTATCCTACTTTCGGATAGTTCTATTTTTTTATAAGGCGATATCTGAATGTCAAGCTCACTTGCAGGGGGTTCTCTTCTAATTTTTTAGGTTTTTTTTTCAACACATTTAGAGAAACAGTGAGTCTCTTATTAAAGCACAGATAAATTGAAAGCAGGTTTTACAGGGTGCATTGAATTTGCTCCCAACTAGTATTTGTTAGATTTTTTTTTTCTTGCAAACAGAATACAGTAATTGCAGAAATAAACGCACCAAATAATTTTAGGAGCAGTAGGCTCTGTTTAGGGCAGTGCCACTCCATAGTAAGAAACCTCAAGTTTCTAGCATCATATTTTGATGTAAACTCTGGAAAAGTAAGCTCAACAGAGTAATGTGTTATTACAAGCCTGGAAAGGATCTCCAAGGTCGGTTTAACTATTGCTGAGGTCACCTGAGTAATACCAGATGAAATGATATCTAACAAGTTTTAAAGCCCTCAAGAAATCAAACATTTCTCACTTTTTGCCATCTACTAGCAGAAAATAGCTGTCTATTCTATGACAGTCATGTCATTACTTTTGGAATAATTTTTTAAATGAAAGTTGATTATATGTTCTTATTATAAAATTTGTTAAAGTTGAATTATTAACTTTCTTCCTTCCTCAACACTACATTATTTGGATATTGTATTAATTTAGCATTCTAGGTTCAGCTGCCACACCAAGATAACAATGGCTTAGTAAATTTCAGTAACTGTGATTTAAACACAATAGATTCCACATTTATTTCTCATGCTAGAGTCCATATATAGGCAGACAAAGCCTGCCACAACATTTAGTTCAATGCAATCCTCAGAGATACAGCTCCTTCTGTTTGGTTGCTTCAACATATCTGGCTGGCATTCCCTATGCCTGCACTTCCAACCAAGCTCATCTCATGCGCTTGATGGCTAATTCAGCTCCTGCCATCCCATTGACTCTTAACGCATTAGGAAAGAGGAATGCAGGAAGAAGAGCATTCTGTCTCCATGTCAGGACCCCCTGCAAAAGTCATACAACACAGTTTTATTTATAGCCCAGAGACAAACATTTAGTTGAGTGGCTACACCTAGCAGCAAGAGAGACTGGGATGATGTAGATTTTATTATATGGACTATATAATAGATGTAGTATTACATATGGGATGCATGCCCAGATAAATCCACGGGTCCTGTTAGTAAAGGAAGAAGACCGATACTTCTGGTAGACTTTAATTCTGGGATGGGAAAAGGAAAAATCTGTTGGTGCTGTCCCAGGGCAGCGTCCCTTAGGATGTAGCAGTCCTTCACAGGGGACAGCCAAGGAGAACACTGGGAAGGCTGGACCCCAGACCTCAAGTTTTCGGTTTCCAAAAGAGTCTCATGCCCAAAACATAGCCCTGAACAGAGAGCCGCTGGACCTGAAGGAATCATATCATATTGACATGTGGGCTCTGCACTCTGATGACAATAACTAGAAGCATTCTCCAGTGCAGTGGAGATCACATTAGACCTTAGGGACTTTCCATTACAGAAGCCAGGATGGGGGCCAGGCTGAAGAATGTCTGAGATAAGTATGTCACAATGGACAAAAACTGCAAGTTCCTATAGAAAGTTTACAACTTTCACTTGTGCGCAAGTTCCTAGATCCTTTTTTCTACTCAAGAACTTCGCTCTTGCAATTATCTCCAACTCCACCTCCCATGTGTTATCATTTTTTGCCTTTTCTCTGGGATAGTCCCCAGTAGTGTATAGTGCTTTAAGTCTTAATATCTGATGCTTGACCCAATTTCTGCTTCCTGCTAACACCCTATTTCTTTGCTCTCCTTTCTTGTAAAACTCCTTAGTAGAATTTGTTCTTGTAGAATTCTTTTCTATTATTTCTTTCTTGAATCTTATAGAATTAAGATTTGCTACTGCCACTCCACTGACACCTGTTGTCAAGGTCACCAGTAGCCACTACATGACTAAATCTAATGGTCAGTTTTCAGTCCAAGACTTATAAGACTTCCTGGTAACATTTGGCAGAAATGATCACTCCCTCTTTCTTGAAACACTTTCTTCACTTGGCTTTTGGTTAATTTTCTGCCTGAACTTCCATCTCCCTTGCTTTCTCCTTATTGTCAGGTCTTTAAATATCAAAGTATCATGTAGCCATGATATCATTCCTTAAGTGAGCTCATATATCTTATGAGGCTTTATAATGTCTATGTGTTGAAGACTGCCAAATTTATATCTCCACCCTCTCCTCTGAATTCCAGACTTGCACATTCAACTATACACTTAATACACCCTTTGGTGAGAACCTGGTGTGCCCTATACAGAACTCATGGTATCATCTCAAATCTGTTCCTTCCCTAATATTCTCTATCTTAGTAAATGGCACCCACCACTTCTCCGAGTGAAAAACTTTGGGTCTTTTCTTGCCTCTTAGTCTCATACCTAATATCTAATCTGTCAGTGAATGTTGTCAACTCAACCTTCAAAATATAACCTGAATTTGACTGTAACTCACTTCTTCTAGTCCAAACTACCATCTTTCACCTAAACAAGTATAGTAGCCTCTTAACAGGTCTTCCTTTTTCCTGAGATGGAGTCTCTCTCTGTTGCCCAGGCTGGAGTGCAGTGCAGTGGCATGAGCTCAGCTCACTGCAACCTCCAGCTTCCTGGGTTCAAACAATTCTCCTGCCTCAGCCTCCTGAGTAGCTAGGATTACAGGCACCCGCCACTATGCCCAGCTAATTTTTGTATTTTTTTTTTTTTTTTAGTAGAGACGGGGTTTTGCCATGTTGGCCAGGCTGGTCTTGAACTCCTGACCTTGTGATCCACCCACCTTGACCTCCCAAAGTGCCAGGATTACAGGCATGGGCCACAAACAGGTGTCTTTAATCTCACTCTTGCTTCCCTTTCTGCAATGGTCCATTTCTATGTAACAACCACTGTGATCACCTAAAAATCTTTTTAGATCATGTCACTCTCTTGCCTCGGCTTGCTTAAAATTAAATAAAAAATTCCCACCATAGTCCTACCTATTAAACGGCTTTTGATTACCTCTCCAATTTAATTGCCTACAACTCTTCTGCCTGTTCATTCTCTTTCAGTCAGATCAGCCCGCCTGCTGTTCCTAGAATACACCAAATACATTACTTTTTCTTGGTCCTTATAGTTTCTATTCCTCTTCTGGGGAAATTCTTACCCCAGTGTCCAGTGGCTTATGCTGTCCCTTTAGCCAGGTCTCTGTTCAAATGTCACCCTATTACAGTGGTTTCTGGAACTACTTGATCTAAATTAAACCTGTCTTCACCTTATTTGCCTGCACAGATCATAATTTGATATTATATTTTTATTATCTGTCTTTTCTACTAAAACAAAAGTTCTATGAGTACTGGTCCTTTATTTTATATATTGCTTATTTCCAGCTCCTGGAAAGTGCCTGGGATGTCATAGGGGATCAATAAATATTTCTTGACTTAATTAAGAAACAGGTGAATTTTCCAGCCAATCCTAGAGAGATAAAACTTAGGAGCTCAGGCCAGGCGCGGTGGCTCACGCCTGTAATCCCAGCACTTTGGGAGGCCGAGGCGGGTGGATCACGAGGTCAAGAGATCGAGACCTTCCTGGTCAACATGGTGAAACCCCATCTCTACTAAAAATACAAAAAAAAATTAGCTGGGCGTGGTGGCGCACACCTGTAGTCACAGCTACTTGGGAGGCTGAGGCAGGAGAATTGCTTGAACCCGGGAAGTGGAGGTTGCAGTGAGCCGAGGTCACGCCACTGCACTCTAGCCTGGTGCCTGGTGACGGAGTGAGACTCTGTCTCAAAACAAAAAAAACAAAAACAAAAACAAAAACAAAACCCCAAAAAACTTAGGAGCTCAAATTAAGCTGATTGAAAGACTAGAATTACTGAAATCCTGATATTTCAGTAATCCTAAATACTGATTATTATACTGAAATAATGATTATTATTTGCACATCTGAGTTTGTAAACTGAGAGCCAGACCTACTTTAATTCTAGCTGACCATTCTACCACAAGGCTCCCCCAATCTCAAAGCATCCTATCTCTATATTAGTTTTCTTGAAAAATATTGCTTTTATGATGTTACCTCCTTTCTCTTAAACCTCGTGATGGCTACCTACACTTAACATTGAGACAAAACTTTTCTACTTCTGTTTTCAAGGTCTTTGCTAACTGTATTTATCACCTTGGCTGTGGAATTCAACAGAATTTTCTCTGTACCGATCCTAAGCACAGGCTATGCTTATTTTCATATCTAAACCTTGACTCATGACATCCCTACCACTCAGAATGCCTCCTTCTTTTCAAATCTTACCTTTCCCTTAATCATTTTCTCAGTTCTCGGTATCTTCATGACCTCTTTATCCTTACCCTTGTACTATACATATAGGGAACCCTTCCCGTCTCTGAGTATGTCTGTCCAGTGCCTGACAATATTGAATACTGTTAGACTCCATTACTTATTGACTGACAAATTATTTAGCTGAGTATTTGATAAAATTTATATTAAATATGAATGAGTGCTTCGTTTATTTTCTTTCTGTTATAAAGGTTGTTCCAGAAAAGTAAAGTGATAGCTCAGTTTTGTTCAAATTATTTTATTTTAATGAAATTCATATTATACAATACTTTTAAGATCATTGAATTTGAGTATTCCTAAGTAGCACAAGAAATGATTCAGCCCCTAAAGTTAGGGCTGGCTAGGAAAGTCAGTGTGATAATTTAATTTTTCTAATTCTCCTCTGCCCTACCCATGGCAGAACAGCTTTCTTATTTTGCCTGATAAATTTGCACTTCATAATATTTTTTCTTTTTTCTTTTTCTTGTCATTCCTGGAGTTTGGTTGGGTCATATTAGTATTTCAAGTAAAATTAATATAAAATGTGTACAGTGCCTGTGTCAATCTGGGTCCAATTAACAATAAAAAGCACACATTGGATTAAATGTAACACAAATATGTATTGAACTCCGATAAAATAACAACTGCAAGGAAACTGTAGTATTCTAGACCTGGGGATGTGGGGGGCGCGGGTACACAAGGAAGGACAGTAAGACTTCAGATCTTACTGGAGAAGGTGTAGTTCAGCACACTGGATAGCAGAGAAACTTGCTGGTCTGTTATAGTCAAAGCTGGTCTGCAGTCCCTGGGAAAGTAGGAAGTAACCCTTTAGAATGCATGTAGGACACAGTAATTAGTGATCAGGGTGCGCTTGCACAGAGAGATTAGGGGCTGGGATACAGGTGAGCTGTGCCTGGATCTGCAATGGGTGGGCGTGGTGGCAGCTGCTGGGACTTGCGGGAGGAAACATCAGCAGCAAAGTGAGTGGTGGTTTAGGGCACCTGGTGTGAGCCGGAGGCCTTTGTGGCCAGTTTCGCCGTGGGAAATCTCAGGAATGTTGTCGCCAGTCCAGACCGAGGCTGCAAGATCGCAGACACTGCGCAGCAGCCAGAAACGCCAGGGAGATCACTGTTCTGCTCGCAGTGCGTCTTCGGCGCCCTCTACTGCAAAAACTTAGCATCGTGCTCTGTGGAGATACAGGAGTCTGTCAATTGTCACAGAGGGTACATAGAAATATGAATTGGAGCATAGAGGCAATGCATTAGTAATTGGCACAATGTTTACCCAAGTATAGATGTGCTTACAAAGTATAAGTGTATTTGTGTATGAATACCCTGGCAAAAGCAATCCATATCAAGACAGTGTCAGTAATTAACAAATAAATACAATGACACGCTGCCCTTGGCATACGCTGGGGAACGGTTCCAAGATCCCCGTGTATACCAAAATCCAAGAATACTCAACTCCTCCAGTTGGCCCTGTGAACCCACATCTTTTTGCACAATATTTTATTATATGAATATATCACAATTGACTTTTCTATTCTCCTGTTGATGACATTACAGTTGTTTCTGGGTTTTGACTATCTTGAATATACCTGCTATAAACATGAGTTTCTGTGAAGCTATGGACTTATTTCGTGTGTGTGCATAAAAAGAAGTGGAATTGCTTGATCATAGTGCTTTAGTAGTGGGCCGTGTTTACCTTTAGTAGATTCTGCTAAACATTTTTTGAGAGTTTGAACCAATTTCCATTCCTACCAAAAAGTATGAGAGTTCTAGTTTCTCCACATCCTTGCAAACAGTTGGTATTGTCAGGCTTTTTGTTTTTAGCTATTATTGTGGATACTTTTTAAAAAAAATTAAATATAAATGTATAATTGTAGTTCTCAATATTTGGCCCAATGTCCTTTTTGACAAACACAAAAAACCTGTTTCTCTCAAATGCTATCTGAAATTTCAAAGTAAAAATAATAGCAATGGTATTTAATTTTTTTTTATTTCAAAAGCTTTTGGGGTACAAGTGGTTTTTTGTTACATGGATGAATTATATAGTGGTGAATTCTGAGATTTTAGTCCACCCATGGCCAGAGTAGTGTATGTCGTTACCTAATGTGTACTTTTGTTTTTTTTTTTCCAGTACCAAGTTGTTTTGGTATCTATAGCCTTATATTATAATTTGAAGTCCAGTAATAGGATGTTTCCAGATTTGGTTTCTTTTTTTTCTTCTTTTTTGCTTAGGATTGCTTTGGCCGTTTGGGCTCTTTTTGGTTCCTATTGAATTTTAGAATTGTTTTTTCTACTTCTGTGAAAAATGATATTGGTAGTTTGAAGGGAACTACATTGAATCTGTAGTTCACTTTGGGCAGTATGGTCCTTTTTCGCAATGTTAGTTATTCCAGTCCATGAGGATGGAATGTGTTTTCATTTGTTTATGTTGCCTAAATTTTCTTTCAGCAGTGTTTTGTAGCTTTTCTTGTAGAATCAATGGTAATTCTTGAAAATGTGTCCTCTACTTACATATGCTTCCACTTTATAAAATATACTAGCTCTCCACTGCCGAAATTTACAATGATAATACAACAAATGTTTTCTCACTGAGCAAGCACATGATTATTTCTGATTCCAAAGTAATTATTGTGATTATCAATTTTCATTGTATAATATGGCAGGGGAAGAATTATATGAGCCCTTTTCCTGTTTAGATACTTTAAAAATAACTGGAATTTCTAGGTAAACATTAAATACATTTACACAGTCATAATTTGCATGGTGGCTAAGAGTACAGGCCAGGAGTCACACTACCCATTTGTAAACCTGGCTCTGCTAGGATGTTGAATAAGAAATTCTTTTGATGATAACAATACCTATTTCATAGGTTGTTGTGAAGATTAGATGAGTAAAAGAAAAAAGAACCTAGAAGAATGCTGGCATATGGAAAGCCCTCAAGGACTGTTGGGCACTGTGGGGATAGAAAACATTTACTCAAGATAGTTTGACATAAAGATTTAGGTAATATGCTAGTCCAACTCTCTGGCATATAACACAATCCTAAGACAGATCTCTCTTTTTAGTAGCCACTCAATAATTATTGGATATTACTCAGTGACAATTAGTATACTCTCTTTCAGAGTATAACAGCTTCTTTCCTGTCTCTGAAAACCCTGCTGAAGAAAAGTCTTGCTTTAGGGTTTTTAAACTTTGAAAGCTGGTTGCAGCTTTAAATTTACAGTCCTTATACAAGTGCGGCATTAAGAGAGTTGCTGCGCACCTCTTAGTTTCTAGCCAATGAAGTTATATCATTCTCAGAGATGTTATTTCTTTTTTTCTTTTTCTTTTTTGAGATGGCATTTCACTCTTTCGCCCAGGCTGTAGTGATGTCGCGATCTTGGCTCACTGCAACCTCTGCCCCCAGGTTCAAACAATTCTCCTGCCTCAGCCTCTCAAATAGCTGGGATTACAGGTGCCCACCACCACGCCTGGCTAATTTTTGTATTTTTAGTAGAGACAGGGTTTCGCCATGTTGGCCAGGCTGGTCTCAAACTCCTGACCTCAGGTGATCCACCTGCCTCGGCCTCCCAAAGTGCTAGGATTACAGGCGTGAGCCACTGTGCCCGGCCATGGGGACATTATTTTTGAGTTTGGTTAATGTACAGATTCTGCAATATCTATGTTTAAGAGGTTAAAAGCATGGTTTCTCATATTAGACTACTTAGGATTGAATCTTGGCTTTACTACTTCCTAGCTGTACGATCAAAGGCAAATTGCTTAATCTCTCTGTGTCTCAGTGTTCTCAGCTGTAAAATGGGGATAATAAATAGGGTTACTGTGAGTACCAAATTAGTACATATACGTAAAACACTTTAAGCAGTGCCTGACATCTAATAAATGCTATCTAAATATTATAAGAAATTTATTATTAATATAGAATTAACTAAATTGAAGGACTGTTGAAGGATCGTATAATCCCACAGAGCAATCAATGTTTCTCAATGCCAGACAGACTCCAGAATGAATTTTTGCAATCTACCTATCTGTATATATGCATATGTATCTTATTGGAAAACTCAGCAAAATCATAAGATTTAGGTCCTGGACTCAACTATTTTCCTTAACAAAATCTACTTTAGGGAGATGCTGTTAACGTAAAAATTAGCATGCTCCAGGGAAAGCTCATTGGAAACTACAAAGGAGTACGACAATAACAGTCTTTAGATTTATTTTCTACATTGCTCTAGCATTTTAGAAGAGTATTTTTTACTACTCAAGCCACTTCCCTCCATCACAGTGGCTAACCTCAAAGTGTTTTCAATGTAAGTGACTTTCCTATTAGTGAGGCTCCCCTACGAAAATAAATAAAATTTAAAGGCTGTTGGAACCCAAAAATCACTAAGCCTGGAGAGAGATGTGACTGTGATCCGAGTCACATAACGGTTACAATTCCTGTTTCTCAGAGTATATATTAACTTGCTTTCTTAATTTTCTTGTTCTGTACAATGGCTAGAGAGAATTAAATGAAGTTAAGGACAAACACTTCCTGCCTTCTTAATGATCCTTATAGATTAAGGATGGTTTGCTTAGACCAGATGACAGAAAATCCTTTATGGAAAATGTTAAATGTATCCTTCCTAAAAAGAAACACTGTCTATAAGCAAATTGATGTAACTATTCGCTAATTTTGTATGAGAAAATGTTGTAATCCTGCTAAAAACTTCTCCACTTCTGCCTATATAAATGAAACCTTAAATCTCTACTTTGGAAGGCTGACTCCATTCCTTGGAGTTGGTGTTTCTAGGTGGGCTACCCTCAAACTTTGGGCTTTTCATTATTTTAAGTTGACACTTCCTGCCATCTGCAAGCCCAAAGGCAAGGCTAATAAAAGATGGCAGCCAGCCAATTAGGACAGTTCCATGGAATCCTCGTACCCAGCTGGTTTAGTACAGTCTTGCAGAAGCAAAAGCAAATTATGGGGTCACGAGAGCCTCCGGACCAGCCCACCTCCACTACCAGGCACCCCATGGCTTTCGACCCCTCCCTAGCCCCTACAGCACGCCGGGACTTGTAGTTCCAAAAGGCCTGTCCAGGCTGGCGCAGGCGCTTGGGGCTCCCTCTACCCAACCCCGGCACTTTTCCGGATAAGGAAGTGGCCAGTGTTGCCACGCAGTCGCCAGACCGCGGGCGGGGACTTCTGGGAGTTGTAGTCTGTTGGGGCTAGCGCCGTCGGTAAGGAGACGTAGCTTTCCTTTGGGTCTGGTACGGCAGTTGGTTCCCGGCGGGAGCCGCAGGGTCAGTCTATGGCTCTTCCCCTACCACGCTTCCTCAGAGGCTGAGGAGGCGCTTTCCACTTCTTCGGCTTTCCGTCTTCGGCACTGTGTGCTCCTTGCTCCGCGGTTTCTCTACCTAGTCCTCCCTCCCGTCTTCGGTCCATCTCCAAAGCCCGGGCTTGGCGGGGACTAGCCCTCCGGGAAAGGCAGGGCCGCGACCTCCCGGTCCCCGACCTGCAGGAACCCTCCTCACTCGGCCCCTCACACCAGGTTTCCGTACTGACCCTCTCCTCCGCTTCGGTCCTTGCCGCGCTCACCTCCTTCCACTCCTTGTTTTTTTTCTCCTCTGCAGAGATGGAAGCTTCCTGGCGCCAGGTGGCCGGTGGCCGAGGCCGAGCCCGGGGACGAGCAAGTGCCGCCCCCTCCTCTGGAAATGGAGTCCATCTCCGCGGCGCCGGAGGAGGGCAAGAGAAGGGGTCGGTGGGCGCCGTTCCTTTTGGCGCCATTCCCGGAGGAGTCGCGACCACGGCGGCTGCGAGGAGCAGTAACAGCCCCGCGGGATCCCAAGCCCTGCAGACGCCCGCAGTCCACGGTGAGAATGGCTCCCGCCTGCGGGCTCACCTGGATGCCTCCTAAGGCAGTTGCTAGTCAGGACCGCCTCCGCCCTCACCGTCTCTCTCTCACTGCTTTTCCTCTCCCTCGGGAGTTTGTTATCAGGCCCACTTCTCCAGCCCTTCAGGGGGCTGCTCTTTTCGGCAATCTAGATAGATCTCCAACGCACCTCTTTCATCTTAATTTTGGGTGATATTACCTTTGTTACTTCCCTCCATTCTCTTGCCTACTTGCATTTCCAGACCATAAGTTGTAAATTGTGGCCCGGTGTCCTGATTTGATCTATAGTGGTGTTTGGTTAACGCCGTGTTTTAAATGTGGATTGGCTGTCAGCGTTTGTTTGTCGTTTTTAAAAATCTGGTTAACAGCCTTGTGGCTTTAGTGTCTTTGTGCATGGCAACAGCTCGGCTGAGTCACAGAAATCCCATTTAGATTGGACTTGGACACTCTGTCTCACATTCTCTCTCATTTCTGGAGCCAGATGTCATTTGTCATCTTTACCTTTGCCTTTGTTTATTGACTTGTCTATGCCTTGTAAGTACTGGAGCGTTTAATACCTTCCTTGACTGTAGTTCCTGTTTTCAAATTCCATGTCCTTCTGTGGATATATCTGGTGTTCCCTCTGATATATCAGTACCTTTCATCCAAGACCATGTTTTCGTGGAGCCAGGGAGCACTTACACACAGTTGTGCATGGGGCCGAGGGAGTAACCCTGAAATCATTTTATGTTTGTGTTTGGAATGCATTTTTCAGAATATATTGTTTTGGGTGCGGAGCGGAATTGAGTATCTGAGTGGTTTTCTCCTAGACTAATGTTAAAGGTAGGTGGTATTCTCTTAGCATGCAGTTTCTGGTGGTGATGATAAGGTATGCGATATAAAGACATGTGAACAGGTTTGGTAAACTTTCTTACGTTTTGTAGGTAGAATGAAAACAAGCATTCTCTACCTGGATAGTTGAGATTTGGCTGTAAGAAATAATATGTGAGAAGGTTGCTTTGTCAACTTGTCTTTACCTTTGAGATGATATTAGGTGAATACATTTATCAGGTTATGAATGTTCTCATCTCTGTCCAATTCAGCCTTTTTTCTTATGTATCTTTTAAGTGCTAATTTCCCATAGATTAATGACATTTATCATCTCTTTTATGATAAATTTTGAGTTATGTATCTCATAGCCAGTTCTTTTTTACCTGTACTCAAAGATTGCTAGGTAAGCATGATATACATTTTCTTCCAGTTTTACTTGAAATACTGAATTTGTTTTGTTGATACCCCTAACCAAACTGGCTGCAATAAGAAAAGGAAAATGTTTCATGAGGGAACATCAAGTACAAATATACCACCCAAGATAAGAGAGCTTATCTTGGTAGTGGCTCATCAGTTTCAAGTATAATGTGAATTTTAAAATAGTCAGTACATTTAAAATTATCTCAAGATGGGCACTCATAAATTTAGATCAATTCTGCAGGTTTGTGGCTCCTTTCTTAAACTATGTTTGCTATCTATAAGAGCTTTTTAATACTTAGTGCTTGAAGAAAATCCCCGTGGTCCTTGCTCTCAAGAAGTTGGAAGTTTCTTTGGGAATATGTGCAGTGAAGTAATCTAATTTTGTTTTGCATGATTAATCAAGTAACAAAGTGAGAAGTACAGATAGTGCTAAAGAGAGTAGCAGAAGAATGAATCCAGAATAACATTCTTTTTGGAATGAAGTTGGAAGAAACATGTTCTCCATGTTAATAGTTTGTGTGGATTAATGTAAAATATGTTTATTTTTTGTGACCACAAAAATCCATAATAAAGGCAAAAAGTTCTTGACCTTTCTAAAAGCCAATTATAAATATAGTGAGTACATAGAGTGTACTGTTGGTACAAACTTTTTGGTGGAGCTGGGCCGCCCTGTCCTATCCTGGCCTGTTGTTCAGAAGACAGTAGTTTCAAGTACCCACCTTCCCTGATTCTTTATGTGCTCACTGTGGACATGTTCCCTAACTTCTTAAAAATTACTGTGCACAATGTACTTTTAAAATCTTAATTTTTGTTAGTCCTTATTTTGAAGTTGATCACCAGTGTTTTGATACGTTTATTGTATTTTCATATTTTTTTTCTTGATTTGTTAATCACCATTTTCATAAAAATTTGCTGTATTTTAGCAGGATACTTAGAAATGTGAAAATTTTTGTTATGGTATTCTCTTTAGTTGTGTGTCAAGGAATTTGAAAATACTTTTTCTCATGGATTACAGTAAGATAGAATGCTCCAAAGGGGACTTTCAAATGCATGTTTTAAAATGATATATTAGCACATTATACTTTGCTTTTTGAGAGATTGTTCTGCAGAAATGAAACTTTTTTTCTTTTAAACAGAGCTAATGTCTCAGAAAAAATTTGAAGAAATCAAGAAAGCTAACCAAGCTGCAGCCAGAAAACTTGTTGAAGAACACTTTAGCTCTTCATCTGAAGAAGAAGGAGATGAAGATTTTGAAGGAAAACGGGGAAGAATAGTTGCTAATACGTTTATAACATACACTACTCAGACAGGTACTGATCTTTTAAATTTTGACATTTGACATCAATGAAACTGTATTCCTGACATTTTTTTGGTAATGCCTTTATATGGAATAGATTTTGTATCTTAAGATGAATACTGTATGTTGTAGTGTTGAATTTTTGTACACTTCGGTATTTGAGTTGTATATTGTGTAACTAATTTTTCTGTAAAGCAAATAGAATAGCAGTGGCTCTTTTACAGCCTTGGGAGGCCTTTGTGTGTATGTAATTGGCATTTCAGTAGAATGTTTGGATGGGGTCGCTAAAGCTCCTGAGTGATGAACTGGGGCAAGTTTTTTCTGGTTGTGATGATTTGATTGAACTAGAGGACTTTGTGTACCCCTTTCAGTCTATTCATTTTTTTTTGTCATGTTCAGTGTGTCTTGAAGTCTTTTTAATTCTTTATTTCCTTATTTTTTATCTTATTTTTAACATCTGATTTTCATTTATTTATTTTTAAAGTTGGGGTCTTGTTTTGTTGCCCAGGCTGGAGTGCAGTGGTACAATCATAGTTCACTGAAACTTCGAACTCCTGGGCTCAAGTGATCTTCCTGCCTCAGCTTCCTGAGTAGCTGGGACAATAGGCATGTACCACTGCACCTAGCCATACTCTTTTTAAAAAACCTAAATTTCCTCAGGTTTGATATGTACATTATGTTATCTGTGCTTTATATCTGGGTGCTCTTAAAGCCACATTTGTTTATGTGAAAGAGGGCCAAAGTGATGTTGCTGTAGTACCGCTTTACTATTAACTAAAGATTGTTTTAAATGTAAATATTATTAAACTTTCTGCCTTTTATTCTTTAAAATCATTATTGGAAATATTCTTGCATATAGGCCAGGTGTGGTGGCTCACGCCTGTAATCCCAGCACTTCGGGAGGCTGAGGTGGGGGGACCACCTGAGGTGAGGAGTTTGAGACCAGCCTGGCCAACACAGTGAAACCCCATCTCTACTAAAAATACAAAAAAATTAGCTGGGCGTGGTGGCGGATGCCTGTAATCCCAGCTACTTGGGAGGCTGAGGCAGGAGAATTGCTTGAACCTGAGAGGCAAAGGTTGCAGTGAGCTGAGATGGTGCCACTGCACTCCAGCCTGGGCGACAGAACAAGACTCCCTTTCAATAAAAAAAATACATTCTTGCATGTAATGTCAACATTTATCAGTATATTTGTAGATATGTCGTATTGTTTATATACCTTTTATTAGTAATAAATTTTACACCCTTGCTTGGTTCCTTTTCTTACTTTAGTATCCTGTTAAAACCAGGAAAACCTTAGAAATATTTTAGAAAACAATTCTACAGAGGAGAGGTGACTTTCCTAGGGTTATACAACTGCAGTTGTACAGCAGTTAAGAATGTTGACTCTTGAGCCACATTGCCGTGGTTTGATTCTTGGCTTTGCTACTTGGCTGTATGATGGTTGACATATTCCTTAGCATCTTAGGGGCTCAGTTTCTTCTTTTGTAAAATGGGTATAATGACAGTAAATACCTTAAAGGTGTTAGGATGAAATAAATCACTATGTGTAAGTACTGTGTAAGAAATGAATCACAGTAGTGCCTATTGTGTAGTCTGTGCTGTATGTCTGTTTGACTATTACAGAGTTTGTGGTTTATTAGAGATTTTCTATCATAATTGCTGCTTTCTTTTACAAAATCTGTTTCGTTTTTCAATCATGTCTTTCCTTGATCATAAGGCCCCACGTCCTAAGCTCTTGTCTTCTACCCTATACTCACTGTGTTCCTTAGTTATTATATTGTGCTTTCATGAGAAGTTTGAGGACAGTGATGCCAGGATTCAGGACTGTTAGTATAACAGAATCAGAAGCATAGCAAAATTTGAACATCAGTTAGAATAAAGGCAAATAAAAAGCATGAGAGTTAGTCTTTTACTTTTTTTTTTGGAGACAGTCTTCTATTGCCTAGGTTGGAGTGCAGTGGTGTGATCATAGCTCCCTACAATCTTGAACTACTGAGAGCTCAATGATCCTCCTATTTTAGTTTCCCAAGTAGCTGGTACTGCAAGCACACACCACCATGCCTGGCTAATTTTTTTAGAATTTTTTTTGTTGAGACAGGGTCTCTCTGTGTTGCCCGGGGCTGGTCTTGAATTCCTGGCTACAGGGAATTCTCCCACCTCAGCTTCCCAAAGTGACAGGTGTGAGCCACTGTGCCTGGCAGTGAGTTAATAAAGTCTTCAGACAGAAAGATTTATGTATTTCACTCTTCCCTTCCCACTCCATAACCTTGGTGATTAGACAGTTGCCTGAATATATTGATGGGATCATGAAGATAGTTGCACATCATCAAGTAGGTTTCTAAGGAACTTACTATATCTGCTAAGGAATTAAGATTAGGAAGTTTGGCTAAGAAGTCTAGTTCAGCTAGGTAAGAATTGATAAAAAGTTATTCTTAAGGTTAGAGGGTTTCTTGTTTCTAAAGGACTTTATAGAAAATAATCTTAAGAAGTTTTTTGCTTCAAGAGGACCTCAAACCGTTCTAGATAGAGTCAGATTTTATTTTTAAATAGAAAATGCAATAATGTCTTTTAGTCTGGTATTTAGAAAACATTTGTCATTTGTAAGTTTTAATTTCTAATCTGATTTTAATCTTAAAGTGTTATGGTAATTTTTTAATGCTATGTTTTGTATAAAATCCGTTAGTATTTGATTCTCATTCCTTTGCCTCTACCAATGTAAGGAAATCTGATCACTTGATTTAAGAACATACATGCCAGAGTAATGGGATGGTTCCTACCTCACATTAGTGAATTGAAGAGCAGGACTTTACCAAAGGAGTTCATTTTTATTTGAGCTCAGCCTTGGCATTTTTGTGATCCTTCTCTCAAATTTCAAACTTGAACGGCCAGCTTCCTGATGAGTATCTCTATCATGGACACATCAAACTGATGTTAAAAGAGAACTTATTTATTCTTTTGTTTTCTTTATCTTAATAGCACTACAGTTTTCTCAGTCACCCTCCCAAGCCAGACATCTGGGAGCAGAGATGACACATGCATGTCATTTACTGCAGTTCTCCCTCTGCCCATGTCAGGCAGCTCAGCAGGCACAGCACTCTTTCCTTCTGCATCTTAACATAAACATTGGCTTTAAAACTAACACAACGTAATTGTCACCAAGTCCTCCTAAGTTTTGCTTCCTAAATTTTTTAAATCTACCCTTACTCTGCATATGTACTGTTATTGCCTAGTTCAAGCCTTTACAGCTGCTTAACATCTGGATTAAATCCACATAATAACTGTGAGGTAGATAACTGTTACTACTAATTTTACAGATCAGAAAATGGAGACACATTAGGGAACTTGCTCAAGGTCATTTTTTTTTTTTTTTTTTTTTGCTTACTCTGCTAAAACTGCCTCTTAACTGATACTTCCTGCTTTCGGTCTTGGCCTCCACATATTCATTTTTCTTTAGTTTCCAGAGTGATCTTTTTATGCTTCAAATGCCATGCTATCTGCTGTGATGTGCTGGGCAGTACATTTTATTGCTGTAGCCAAACTTTAATGCATGTTTCAAAGAAATCTTACATAAATTTTTAAAATAAAAGGTTTTTATTTTGTAAAAGCCTGTTCTATCTTCTTAAATTCTGTTTTTTTGCCTTAGCTGTTAAATTAGATGAAATTTAAAATGTTTTATATCTGTTAAAGCCAGCTTTGTTGAAAAGCAAAATAAGCACCCTATATTATTATTCTGCTTTTAAGGATTTTTTTTTTTTTTTAAATTCAGGGTTTGTGTAAAATAAAGCAATTGTCTTTAATAATTTTATAATAATTTATAGTTTTGAGAGTGTGTTTGCATTTATTTTGTTTAATGTCCTAGATAACATTTATATTATGGTAGGGCAAGCTTTTGTAAGTGCCTTGTTTACTCAGATGGTTTTAGAAAGTAAAGACGTAGCCACATGTCCTATTTAATTTTTCTTTTTGGCTATTTAAATTTGGCTTGAGCCATGTTATTTCTGTGGTAAGTTCTGTACTTATGGTAGTTTATGCTTTAATCTACTTTTTTTTTGAAGACTCAGTCAAACTCTATTGAACAATTTTTATTGCTCTAAAGGCATGTAGGCTTATTTCTCTCATACTAAAGTGACTCAGATTATTGCCCTTTTGGTGTCATTTGTACTTTAGGGTACTTGTTCTGTTTTTCATTTTGCTGTTACTTGTTATTTGTTGGACCTTCCTGCAGTTACTGCTCATTGCAGTGTAGCATAGAGGTTAAGAGGGTTTACTTTGTAAGGCAAACTGAAGTTAATTGTTTTGTGCCTCAGTTTTCTTGTCTGTAAAAGGAGGGTAACAGTAACTCATTTAATCCTATTGAAGTACTAATAGTACAGTGTCTAGCAAATAAGCACTCAATAATTACTTAAATAAAGTACTGTCTGGTACTTTTTTTTCTAAAAAGTTTATGCTTCCTTTTTAAGCAGAAATAGTGAACATAATTTCATGAGATGTTATTGTATTATAAAAACCTCAGGGTTGTTTAATTCAACAAGTTTTTATTAAGAATATATCTACTAAATATGCAACACACACTAACCCACATCTATACTTGTATTTATGCTAAGTGACTCTACTAATTAGTTTAGGCTCTTTCTTTCACACTTTGCTTTTCCTTAAGACTTTACATCTTGCTGCTCTTGCTTATGGCTCTGCCTCCACCAAATCGGTTGAGAATTGTAACAGCCAAAAAAGCAAGTGTACGCTGAGAGACCTGAGGTACTGTTTTTGAACCATGTACGCAAGATTTATTACACAGACTTTGTGACCTCTTGACAGCTCATTGGTTCCTTTTTTTTCTTTTTTTAACTTCTTGTTTTACAGCTATATTTTGAGCGGTTGATACTGCTAGATAGTTATTATGTAATGTGGTGCGATTAGTGAGTTTGTGTTCTTTTCAGATGTTGTTCAGCATAAGATTTTCAATCTTTGAATTTCCAGATGGAGATATACGTGAATTAGAGAGAACAAAACAATATGTAAATGAAGCTTTTCAAGCAGGGGCTATGACGTGCTTAATTTGTATTGCTTCAGTGAAGAGAAACCAAGCAGTAAGTTTTTCTCCTTATTTATATTAATGTATCTCCCCAAAATATCTTAGTTTGCACTTAGGATACTTAACAGTGATTTATTATTCATCTGTTTACTTTTGTTTAAAAATGCTTCATTTGAGAATTTTGTATATGATTGATTTTCGTTTTAAAATCTAGAATTTAAAAAAAATTACCCCTAAATGAGCATTTAGTATTTTTAGTACTATTGATGTAACTTAGTTATCGTCAGTTTTAATGCAAATGTTGATTTGATAAAACATTTTTAGTATCTGTACTTTAGAGATTCCCATAAAAATGAAATGTTAAAATGTACTATATTATTTTTAGTGGGTTTGAAAAAGATATTGTCCCTATCTTCAAGGAGGTAGAACTTGACAGTACCACTTACGGCTTAATTAGCGTATCCGGTGTTAAAGGCATTTTGGGAAGTGGTGAGGGTCAGTGGGACGAGAGAGATTCAGACAAAACTCATGTTCCTAAAGGAGCTATGGCCTAGTGATGAAGATATCTGTATGTAAATTTAAAAGGGCATTAATGAAGCAATTAAGGAGAAGTGATTACTGAATGTGAAAGACTCAACATTTTGACCTTAGATTACTTCACTGCTATTACAGCAGCATTGCCTAGAGAAAGCAGATCAAGCCAGATGAAATAGTTTGGTCACATAGAGTGAATCAGAAATTTAACTTGGTCAGGTTGGGTAGAAGAGTATAGCAGATACAGATGCTTTTCCGTGCTTAAAGTCACGTCTAGTTGGTTTACTCTGATATCAGCTGCAGGGAATAAATAGTCTCTGCATGCAGATTGAAACCCACCTTAAACACTTACTATGTGTGTGCATTTTTTCCACCTCTAACTTTTCTTCTTGGAAATTGACTTAGCTGGTACATGGGTATAGTGCAGAAGCACTGGGGAGTTAAAGCCCCTTGCAGCAACATTCCACCACAGGGAGTTGGTAGGTGAATGCCTCAGCCTCCTTTTTATTAGCCGGTGGGGCTGGGTAGTCCAAGGCATGTTTTACATGGTTCTACAGAGGGTCCCCTGTAGGATTGAGCGTCTGTGCCCCTTAGTGATAATCAGCTCAACAATATACCATTCATTGGTGTTTCTTTTTCCCGTCTAGTCCCCTCACTCCTGCATCCAAGCTCTTATCTCAGATACTGCTTTAGGGGTAACCCAAACTAAGAAGTTGGCTGTTTAATGCTGTTGCTAGCTCAGGCAATATGCTACATATCTGATTTTATCAAACAGTTGTAAAATGTTGTAAGGAAAGGATAACTGATTTTTATCAATTATATCAAAATGTTTGGCAGGTTTTAAAAATATATTTAGTATTATTCCTTAAGATTTTAAATTATAGATGTTCTTATTTTTTGATTACCTAATTTTTAGAATTTAGCATTAGTAAGGTGTTAGACTAATAGGCTTTATATAACAAAAGGCTATGTAGAGATATATGTACATATTTAAGGATTCTTTTGTAGTGTTATTTATACTTGGAAATAACCATCGAATAACAAGAAATTTGCTTAAGTACTTAAATCTATGTGATGTACTGTATAGCTATAAATATGCTTATAAAAAGACTATAAAGTTATATTTCAGTTATAGTATGACCTCATTTTTTAAAAGTATGAAAAAAATATATATATATATATAAATTTGGAGACTGTCCAGAATGTTAGCAGTAATTATTTCTAGCTGAATGAATCTAGGTGATTAATAATAGTTTTCTTCAAAGTATTCTACATTTAAATGCATTTCCCATGAAACAGTACTTCTATTATAGTCGAAGGAAAGATTTTTTTTCTTTAATCCTTAGGTAGCTCTTGAAAATGATTTATGTGATATTCATTTTCAATTGTTTTAGAATTAACAAAGACAAATTATTGAACATATGTTAACTTCTGACACTTTTGTCTTAGGTTTGGAGCTGTTCGGGATGTTTCTGTATATTTCACATGCCCTGTATCCAGAAGTGGGCTAAAGACAGCCAGTTTCTTGTATCTTCTGTGACTGATGATGACTTTGGAAAGAGAGATTACCCCTGGCCTTGGTAACTTTTTCTAATTAGTTGGATTATTACTATTATTTTGAGACCGAGTTTCACTCTTGTCACCCAGGTTGGAGTACAGTGGCGATCTTGGCTCACTGCAACCTCTGCCTCCCGAATTCAAGAGGTTTTCCTGCCTCAGCCTCCTGAGTAGCTGGGATTATAGGTACCTGCCACTGTGTCTGGCTAATTTTTTGTATTTTTAGTAGAGATGGGGTTTCACCATGTCAGCCAGGTTGGTATTGAACTTCTGACCTCAGGTGACCTGCCCCCAAAAATCCCAAAGTGCTGGGACTACAGGCATGAGCCACCATGCACAGCCTAGTTTGATTATTACATTGTAGAATAAATGAAAATTATAGATTCTAAGTTGCTTTATTGGTGGTTTCAATATCTATATTGGGCTTTAAGTAGTCATTTGGTTTGTGAAGCTATGGAACCTTGATAATGGCCCATTTTTTTCAGTTTGTATAACTGCTTGTTCATTTTGATAACTAATAAATCATCCAGACTTAATTTTTCCTCTGCAAAACAATTCCTTAATTATTCTTTGAAAGGACTTTCAGTTTTCTGTAGGACTGAGAATCATTCATAATTGTGGTCTTCTTGTCCAGAATTCCTATAAGCATACATTATTACTACATGGTACAAGACTGTCATTAACGTATTTCAGTTATACAGTTCCCAGTTTTATCCTCTGAAAGCTTGAAACTGTAGGTGTATATTATACAATATTATTTTTTTTACATTCATTGTATTAGTTTTGCTTATTATTGATGATTATTTGGTCTTTTCTTATATTTTCAGAAAGAGTTGGAGAGTAGAATTTTATCTCTGCTAAATAAAGATAATAAGAAATTTATTCATATTGGCAGCCCAAAGAGGTAGATTGACTGTCAGAGTAATAAAGTATAAGCTTCAGGGACTCTGTATGGTCACACTTTATAACATTAGTAACTAATGTTATATTTAAAATTTTTGTGTTATTTTGTATTATTTTTCTTTTTGAGACAGAGTTTTGCTGTATTGCCCAGACTAGAGTGCAGTAGTGTGATCTCGGCTCACTGCAACCACTTCCTCAAGCAATTCTCCTGTCGCAGCCTCCAGAGTAGGTAGGATTACAGGTGCCTGCTACCGTGCCTGGCTAATTTTTGTATTTTTAGTAGAGATGGGGTTTCAGCATGTTGGCCAGGCTGGTCTTGAACTTCTGTCCTTAAGTGATCCACCCACCCTGGCCTCCCAAAGTGCTGAGATAATAGGCATGAGCCACCATGTCTGGCCAGTAGTGTAGTTTTAAAAAACATTTTAGGCATGCTAGTTACTTTTAGAAGAGTATGTAAAAATAATTCTCAGCAATCTATGAGAGATTTTATTCTCCTGTTACCAGTGGGTATATTGAAGTTAATTGAAGGGAACTGACTTCAGGCTCCTCACTCTTTCCACAATTTGAAACCTAGGATTTCTTACTTCTAAATTCAGTTCTTTTTGTATTCTTCCAGGTGAGTTGAGTCTTACGAGCTTACTTTTAGAAATATTTTTTTTTCATTGAGTGCACACTGTTTGGAAATCGAATGCACACTGTTTAACATTTTGAAGTACATTTGTTTTGCTCCAGCATATTATTTGCTTGTGGTGTAGGAATTTTAGTGTTTGATAGGTATAGAATTAAGCCAGATATTCCAGCTTGCGATGTATATTTTTTCTTAACCCTCACTCTTCTCACTTCTATTTTAAGTAGTCAATTTGCCATAGGGGAGGAAAGGATCAGTTAAAAAAAATGTACTGTTACTTTTCTTATAATTTAAAAGGAACAACAGTTTAATCAACTGTGCCATATCCTTTGCATTCCATATTTCATATTTTTAAAGAAAGAAAATAAATGACTATTCTGGTTGAGAACCCATTTTGTTTAATCCTTATCAAGATGGAGCTAGAACTTGGTAAAATGTTAATAATTTTAAGTTATTTTATAGAAATAAAAAATTTAAAATACAGGTTTCTACTAAGATATTGCTCTTTTGTGAAGAAGATCTAGCATAATTACATTTCATTGTTGGCATCCCATTATTTAAAATAAAACTTATTCATTTGCACATATTACCCTCACTGGACCAGTTCAGTCTCAGTGCTGATGGGCAGTGCTAAGGTATGGTGAGTTGCCTATTAGTCATCTATATCCACGCTTATTAGAAATACATATCCCTCTCCACACTAGCTTGAAGGAATCGTAAACACTTTTCTTTTAATAAAAGAAAATTGAACTCTTCCAACTAAGTACCAGTTATTTATTCCAGATGCAGGTGAACTTAGTATTTTGTTTTTGATTTTTAATTATAAGAACAAATATCTTCCGGGTTATTCTGAGTATTTATGTGGCATTTATTTGGAAACATAACATGTTCTCATGACAATGAAAATGTATATGATACAAAAGAAATTTAAATGTTAATGTGAAACTTATTGTAGAGTCGTATACTAACTATGCTCATTTGTCTGGTAGATAAGGTTAGAACATCTTTTGAGAATGAAGTGATCTATGATGATCTACAAGTACATTTTTGATAGAGCTGAAGGTTAACACTTCTACTACCAAAATTTATTTATTTTAATGATGGAAGTTTAGTCTTTCATGGTACTTGAACTTTTCTTTCACTTAGACACATTCGAATTATTTCTTTTTTGGGCCGGGCATGGTGGCTCACGCCTGTAATCCCAGCACTTTGGGAGGCCAAGGCTGATGGATCACTTGAAGTCAGGAGTTCAAGACCAGCCTGGCCAATGTGGCAAAACCCTGGATCTACTAAAAATACAAAAATTAGCTGGGTGTGGTGGCACGCACCTGTAGTCCCAGCTACTCAGGACACTGAAGCATGAGAATTTCTTGTACCTAGGAGGCAGAGGTTGCAGTGAGCTGAGATTGCACCACTATACTCCAGCCTGGGTAACAGAGTGAGACCCTGTCTCAAAAAAAAAAAAAAAAAAGAATAAATATGTTTTTTTGTACTAGATGTTGAGAATTATGAAATTCTTTATTTTCAAGTTTATTCCCCCTTAATTCTAAATTGTAGTCATCTTTCTTGCTGTATTGCTAGTCTATAACTTGACTTCTCTCTTCTGTTTGCTGTGGCTAATATATTTTATTTGCAAACCACAAAACAAAACTTTAAAAAATTGAGCTTTATGAAAAGCAGTGTAAATTCCTCAAGAATAAAGTTCAGGTGGTTAGTAGAAAACTAATGTTACTTTCTTTTTGTAGCTGTATTCTAGATATGTGCTGTTTAATTTGTGGCAACTAGCCACATGTAGCTATTTAAATATTTAGAAATTCTAAAATAAAAAATTCAATTTCTTCCTCAGTTGTAAGCAGCAGCCACATTTCAAGTGTTTACAATATGTGGCTAATGGCTACTGTATTGGACAATCCAGGTATAAAACCGTACCATCATCTAAGCACATTATATTGTGCAGAGCTGTTCTATATGGTTGAAATAGATTTTAATAAGATCTTATTTACTAATACAAAGATGGAGCAGAGTTCCTTAACATAAAACTAATTTAATAGAATATACTCTGTTACTAAGTATATTTATATTTGTGTGTCCCTTGTTGCTTTTAGAGGTGAAGTTAGCTTTAGTAATTTCATTCTTCTTTGTAGTCCAAAATGTAGGTTTGAATACAAACGATCTGAAACACCTAGTAAGTACTATTGCTATTGTGGAAAAGTAGAAGATCCACCTTTAGATCCATGGCTTGTGCCTCATTCATGTGGCCAAGTATGTGAGCGAGAATTTAAACCTCCTTGTGGCCATAAGTGTTTACTCCTCTGTCATCCAGGTGAGTTATATATTGCATTTTTAATTGTTTGTGGGTGATTATTTCTTCTTATGTTGAGGCAAAAAAATTGTAAAAGTTGAATTCAGAATTTAAATTTGCCATGAGAAAATATTGAAAGTTATTACCTTTTGTAAAGTATCAATAAAGAAATATTGATAGGTGTAGGAATTGAAAGTTTTAGTTTCTGACTTTAGATTCTTTTTTATTTATTTATTTATTTTGCTTTTATTGGATTCTAGGTCCCTGCCCTCCTTGTCCAAAGATGGTTACAACTACTTGTTACTGTAAGAAAGCAAAACCTATCCCTCGTAGGTGCAGTGCTAAGGAATGGTCCTGTCAGCTGCCATGTGGACGGAAGTTGCTTTGTGGGCAACATAAGTGTGAAAATCCTTGTCATGCAGGTAAAAGGCCATACCTATTAGATTTTCTGACGTTAAGCAAAAGTCAAAACAATCTTTATTGCTTTTATGTTTCTGTGCTAATGTATCATTCTGGTTTTAGGAAGTTGTCAACCTTGTCCAAGAGTTAGTAGACAAAAGTGTGTCTGTGGCAAGAAAGTAGCTGAAAGAAGTTGTTCAAGTCCATTATGGCACTGTGATCAAGTAAGTTTATATGCATTTTGAGGGGTGGGCATTAAAGTTTACACAAAGCATAGACAACTAGAAAACAGCAAGGCTAATTAGGTTTAGTTGGATAAAAGGTGAGGAAGAAGAGCAACTCAGATGAATTATATTTTAAGAAACTGCTTTTAAATTTTATACCATTTTAATTATTGGAGGAAATTTTTTTTTCAAAGTCACAGCTATTTGTTGAATTTTGGATTCTGTACATTTGTACTCTTTCTTGCTAGCTCTTGTTCCCTTCCTTTCTTTCCCCTCTCTTCAACCAACAACACCCCTCCCCGCTTCTTGAATTAATCCAATTGAGGAAGTAAGATTAATTTTACAGGTTACTTGTCCTAGAATTGGCATGGTTTTAGTGCCGCTTAGAACTCTTTGATGACTGACCATATGAAGCTGTATGTACTTTTTTTCTTTATTGTATTTTTAAAATATACTTTTTGGTGCATAGGAAATACATGTGTGTGTATACATATGTATATATGTATCTATACATCTGTATGACACCTGTATAAAATATAAAGTATAATAACATGAGAGACTTAAAGCAGTTATTTGTGATTGAAAAATGGATTATGTCCTGTATGAAGTCTTTTTTTTGTTAACTTTTAAATCCTTTATTAGTGTTAATTGCATTTTATTTTAGGTATGTGGAAAAACACTGCCATGTGGTAATCACACATGTGAGCAAGTTTGCCATGTTGGTGCTTGTGGAGAATGTCCTCGATCTGGGAAAAGGTTCTGTCCATGTCAGAAATCAAGTAAGACTTTTTTTTTTTTTTTTTTTTTTAAAGGAAATGAGCTGTCAAGCCATGAAAAGGCATTCAGGAAACTTAAGTGCATATTTGCATATTACTAAATGAAAGAAGCCAGTCTGAAAAAGCTACAAAATAAAAACCTCCAACTATATGACATTCTTGAAAAGTACAAACTGTGGTGACAGTGAAAAGATCAATGGCTTCCAGGAGTTGGAGAGAGAGAGAGATGAATAGGAGAGACACAGAAGATTTTCAGGACAGGGAAACTCCTCCGTGTGATACTATAATCATGGATATATGTCATTATACATTTGTCCAAACCTATAAAATATGCAATGCCAAGAGTGAACCCTTATATAAACTGTGATCTTTGGGTGATTATGATGTGTCAATGTAAGTCCCTCAGTTATAACAAATGTACCACTCTAGTAGGGTTTGTTAATAGGGGAGGCTGTGCTATTGTATTATTATGTAATAGGTTGTAGGTGAGTTTATTTTATGCTGCTTTGAGATAAAGGCATAGTAGGATAGCAGTTTGAGTCAGCTTCTTTGACTCTCCACAAATAACAGCATCATATGTGTAAGAAGACTACTTCTAATACTTGTCATAATATCTTTATGTTAAAGGTGAGTTCTATAATTTTGTTGTTGTTGTTACTGTTTTTTAAGAGACATGGTTTCATCCTGTTGCGCAGTGCTGCAATTCTAGCTCACTGCAGCATCAGACTCCTGGGCTCAAGTGATCCTCCTGCTCAGCCTTCTCAGTAGCTGGGAATGCAGGCACTTGCCACCATGCCTGGCTCATTAAAAAAATTTTTTTGTAGAGATGGGATCTCCCTATGTTACCCAGGCTGGCCTCAAACTCCTGGCTTCAAGTAATCCTCCTGCCTTGGCCTCACAAAATGCTGGGATTTTAAGTGTGAGCCACGGCACCTGGCCTGAGGTTTATAATGTTTTAAAGTCTACATCTTTATTTTTGTCTTTGTGGGGTAGTTTTTTAAACTAAGAGCAAGTTTTTAAAAACAAAGTTGTACATTAGCAAAATTCCTTATGCATGATTTGTATAGTCTTTACTCATTTCTTTAGATACTGTTTCTGAAGTAGGTGACCTATAAAAATGTGTTTCTTGAGGATGTTAACTTGTGCCAAATTTCTTTTTAAAAACTATAAATGCCACAAATATTAGGAATTATTTTCATTAAAGTTAATTTTTCCCAGTGATTATGTGGTTACAAAAATTCATAGTCTGAAAAGGCTGTCATTCCTTAGGGAACCTGCAGAACATGGCTCTTTGTTGATGTTAAATAATAATGTATCCTATTATTAATACTGACTTTTTGTCTGTTTTTAGAGTTTTCTTTGCCTTGTACAGAAGATGTACCAACTTGTGGAGATAGTTGTGATAAAGTACTTGAATGTGGAATCCATAGATGTTCACAGCGTTGTCACCGAGGTCCTTGTGAAACATGTAGACAAGTTAGTCATCTCCTGTAATAGTTACTTTTAAGAGCTACCTATCATAATATATCAAATGAGATTGTCCTATGGTTGTTTTCTATTACTTATTTTCATATACATCTGTATCATGATCTTTATGAGCTTGGTGACCTAATATTCGGGTAAAAAGCAGGAGAGTACAGGCATACCACATTTTATTGCGTTTCACTTTATTGTGCTTTGCCAATACTGCATTTTTTATGAATTGAAGGTTTATGATAAGCCTTTGTAAAACAGGTCTTTCAACTTCATTTTCCCAGCAGCATATGCTCATATCGCTGTGTCATGTTTGGTAATTCTTGCACTATTTCAGACTTTTTCGTTATCATTATATCTGTTATGATAACCTGTGATCAGTGATCTTTTATGTTACCATTGTGATTGATTGAGAGTGCCACAAACCATGCTCATATTAGACAGTGAACTTAATGGTTAAATGTTATGTGTGTTCTGACTGCTCTCCTGACCAGTCATTCCCCTCTCTCTTTCCCTCTCCTTGGGCCTTCCTAGTCTCTGAGAGGCAACAATATTGAAATTAGGCCAATTAATAACCCTACAGTGGCTTTCATAAGTATTCCAGTGAAAGGAAGAGTCTCAGATTTCTCATTTAAATCAAAAGCTAGAGATAATTAAGCTAGTGAGGAAGGCAAGTTGAAAGCTGAAATAGGCTGAAAGGTCTCTTGCATCAAATAGCCATGTTGTGACTGCAAAGGAAAAGTTCTTAAAGGAAATTAAATTGCTACTGCAGTGAATACAGGAATGATAAGAAAGTGAAACAGCCTTATTATTATAGGAGGAAGTTTTAGAGATCTGCATAGAAGATCAAAGTAACTGTAATATTACCTTAAGCCAAAGCCTACTCCAAAGCAAGGCCCTAACTTCAACTCTGTGAAGACTGAGAGAGGTGAGGAAGCTATAGAAGAAAAGTTTGAAACTAGCAGAGGTTGGTTCATGAGGGAAAGAAGCCCTCTTCCCAATATAAAGGTGCAGGGTGAAACAGCAAGTGTTAATGTAGAAATTGTAGCAGGTTATCCAGATGATCTAGCTAAGGTAATTGATGAAGGTGGCTACATTAAACAAAAGATTTTTCAACTGAGATGAAATAGTCTTCTACTAGAACCAGATACCATCTAGGGCTTTCACAGTTAAAGCTTCAAAGCATCAAAGAATAGGCTGACTTTCTTCTTAAGGGCTAATGTAGCTGGTGACTTTAAATTGAAGGAATGCTCATTTACCATTTCAAAATTCCTAGGGGATCTTAATGAATTTTGCTAAATCTAGTCTGCCAATGGTCTATAAATGGAACAACAAAGCCTAGATGACAGCATATCTCTTGTTAGGACATCTTTACAGCATGGTTTACTGACTATTTTAAGCCCACTCTTGAGACTGACCGATCAGAAAATACTCTTTTCAAAATTACTGCATATTGACAATGCACCTTGTCATCCTATGTCTCTGAGTGAGGTGTACAAAGAAATGAATGCTGTTTTTATGCCATGTCTGCTAACACAGTATCCATTCTGCAGCCCATGGATCAAGGGATAATTTTGACTTTCAAGTTTTATTTTTTACGTAATATATTTTATAAGGCCATAGCTGCCATAGATAGTGATTCCTCTGATGAATCTTGGCAATGTAAATTGAAAACCTTCTGGAAAGGATTCCTCAGTTTGGATGCCATTCAGAACATTGATTCATTATAATGAGAGTAGGTCAAAATATCAACATTAACTGGAGTTCATAAGAAGTTGATCGCAGTCCTCATGGATGACTTTGAGTGTTCAAGACTTCAGTAGAGGCCTATGCTTGAGACTTTAAAGTTGTATATGTCATTTTGGGTTTGACCAGAGTACCAAGTCAGCAAGTTAGCTTACTGGATACTCCAATTTTTTTTTGCTTTACTGAGACAATTGTTGCAGATGTTATGGTTGTAAAGAAATGTAAGTAGTTTTATTATGTGTGTGTGTGTGTGTGTGGTTTTAACTAATACCAATTTTCTACTAAATTTAATAACAAATTTATATGAAGTCCTTTCTGGAACAAAGTAAGATAAAAGCAAATGTTTTGGGAAATTCAAATTGGTTTTTGGTAAAGTTTATTATACAAATTCAGTGTTAAAATTTTTGTTCTTCATATTTTAATAATTGTAGAAGTTGCAATAAGAGGAAAAAATATGAACAAAAATCAATTTTAATAGCATTTCTTTTATTCTTCTAGGAAGTGGAAAAGCACTGTCGCTGTGGAAAGCATACAAAACGAATGCCTTGTCATAAACTTTATCTGTGTGAAACTAAGTGTGTTAAGATGCGTGACTGTCAAAAGCATCAATGTAGAAGAAAGGTTTGTGTTTTAAGCTTGGAAATCTCTGATATAAAGACTTTGTTGAATTTCTCCATTTTGGGCCCACAATAAGTGCTGTCTTGAATTGTTTCTCAAAAAATGTTCAGGCATTTGCTTTGGTTTTCATGTAATATATTAATAAATATTCTAGATTAACCTTAATCTAGATAATTTTCATATTAGTGGGAATTGTAATTTTTTTAGATGAGGAGAATTTCTTGTCCTGTGCATTGTCCTCTCAGTTTGATTCTCCGGCAATTTCTGATCACTGACTATTTCTGATCACTGAAATGCATGATTTTCATACATTTTATATTTGTGTATTTTATAAACCCCAAATACATTGTCTTTACTTTTGCTTTAAATAATCAGTTATCTTTTAAAGAGCTTGAAAAAATAAGAAAAAAATAATCTTTGATATTTATCATCATACTTATTTTAGGTGCTTTTCATCTTTTTGTATAGATTCAGATTTCCATCACATTTCATTTTCTTTCTATTCTGAAGGATTTCCTTTAATATTTCTAATAGCGCTGGTCATGAATTCTTTCAACTTTGTATGTCTGAATATACCTTTCTTTAGTCTTTGTGAAAAATATTTTTAGAATTCTACTTTGGCAGTTTTTACCCTCATACTTAAAAGGTGTTGCTCTACTATCTTTTAGCTTGCATTTTTTTCCATTGAGTAGTATGCTGTGATTGTTACATTTGTTCCTCTGTACTGGTTGTATCTCTTTTTTTCTGGTTGGTTATTAAGATCTTAGTCTTTATCACCAGTTTTCAGCAGTTTGTTTCATCTCTAGAGGTTGGATTTGGGTCTTTTTTATATCTTCCATGTTTCTCCTTAGCATGTTCATGCTTCCTCTGTCTAATTGAATGTGAGATAGGCTGTATTTGTAATGTCTGTTTTAATGTTCTTGTGTACTTATTCTGTCATCTCTCATTTCTGAGTCTGTTTCTGTTTATTGATTTTTCTACTTTTTGGGGGTTATGTTTTCCTGCTTCTTTGTCTACTGGATAATATTTGATTATTTCTAGATGTGAACTTTACATTTTTGGGCACTGGTTCTTTTTATTTGTTTTTAAAACATTTTTAAGCCTTATTCTGGGACAAAATTAAATTACTAAAAACCTGTTAGTTCTTTTAGAGGCTTGATATTTTTAGGTATGACCAGAATACTCTTTTGTTTAGTGCTACTTTGGCCCCATTACTGACGCAATAACTTCTAAGTACTCTACTTCATGCCCATGTATTAGAAGGTCCTCCTACTCTGACTGTAATGAACACGGACTTTTTCCCTGCCTTGTACGATCTCTTGAAATTATTCTACCTTCTCTTTCCAGTGGTTCTTTCTCAGATTTTGTGTTGTTTCCTCCCTTACACACACAGACAAGTACTCAGCCAAAGACCCAGGGAGTTCTTTCTGGAGTTCTCCAGAGCTTTTTCTGTACTGCTGCCTTCTCTCCACAAATTCTAGCCACAGTGGCCTCCCTGAACTATGAATTTTGTCTACTCTGCTTTGTGAAATAGCCAGATTCTGCTTATGATCTTTCTCATGCTATAGCCAGAAGTCTCCATGTCTAAGCTGATGGCACTGCAGGGCTTGCTTTGTTTGTTTCCCTTCTGTTAGGGATTGCCATCTGTGCTGCCTAAATATCTAATGTCTGAAAACTGTAGCTTCATATCTTTTGTCTAGTTTTCTAGTTGTTTGAGGCAGGAGTGTAAATCTGGTTGTTGTTACTACATCATAAATTGAAACAGAAGTGTCTGTTGGCTTATTCAAGTCATGGACCACATAACCTTTTGCCCCACTGGCACTGGCAAAGTAATAGGCACAGAGTATTACTCAATGAACATTTGTCTAATTGATTAAAGCATATTGACTCTTTTTTTTTTTGAGATGGAGTCTTACTCTGTAGCTCAGGCTGAAGTGCAGTCATGTGATCTCTGCTCATTGCAACCTTCGCCTCCCAGGTTCAAGCGATTCTCCTGCCTCAGCCTCCCCGAGTAGTTGGGACTACAGGCGCACACCACTATGCCTGGTTAACTTTTTTAGAATAAGCTGTATTGACTTTTAATTGCTTTTTAATAATGTATATTTTGTTTTGAGGTATTTTTATGTACTGAAACTTCTCTTATATACAACCATATGTTTCTTTAAGACAGTTGTAGTCTGTATTTCCTTTCCAAAGTTAGGTATGTAAGAAGTCAAGGAAAGAGTTAAGATGGAAGTGTAGACTTATAGTAGTTGCCTGGTGTCCATGATTGAAAATTAGGACAAGTCATAGATAGCCATATTTTTCACAGACAGGGAAGTGTCTGTGAAATCAGGGAAGTGACAAAGAAAGCTGGATGCAAGTAGCCTATCTCTGCTTCCCTTCTTTAGTCTCTGATTCTGTGGTTTGAAAATAACTGCCAAATGAGGCCAGGAGCAGTGGCTCATGCCTTTAATCCCAGTACTTTGGGAGGCCAAGGCAGGCAGATCGCTCGAACTCAGGAGTTTGAGACCAGCCTAGGCAACATGGCAAAACTCCATCTCTACCAAAAATACAAAAACTACTTGGGTGTGGTGGGGAGGGCATGTAGCATTTAGGTACTCAGGAGGCTGAGGTGGGAGGATGGCTTGAGCCTGCGAGGTGGAGGTTGCAGTCAGTCAGAATTGTACCATTGCACTATAACCTGGGCAACAGAGCCAGATCCTGTCTCAAGAAAAAAAGACAGAAAGAAAATAAATAACTGCTAAGTGAATCTATACATTGAATTGATTTTAATTAAATTTTACTTTGGGAGGCCTAGGCAGGCGGATCATGAGGTCAAGAGATCAAGACCATCCTGGCCAACATGGTTAAACCCCGTCTCTACTAAAAATACAAAAATTAGCTGGGCATGGTGGCACGCGCCTGTAGTCCCAGCTACTTGGGAAGCTGAGGCAGGAGAATTGCTTGAACCCAGGAGGCAGAGGTTGCAGTGAGCCAAGATCGCGCAACTGCACTCCAGTCTGGCACCTGGCAACAGAGTGAGACTCTGTCTCAAAAAAAAAATTTTTTTAAATAGCCAGACTAATTGTTTTCCTGAATTGACATTCCTTTGGTTAATGTTGTTAGTCTCTGCATAGATAAAAGAATGAAATTATCTGATGGAAATGTCTGAGTCATAGAATAATTGAGTCATTAATAATTAAGAAAATTTAGCTTGATTTGTTAAATTAGGTCATTGTAAGTTCTTAGTGAAGTATATTTACTTACCAGAAGAATGTTGATACTCTTGAATACTTTCATTCTTTTAGTGAAAAGTATGTCTTTTGCTTTCCGTAAGTTCTGTGACTGGTCATGACATGCTTATTATTCATGGGTTTTTGAATTACTTGTTTTTATATATTGCTTTCTCTTCAGTGTTGCCCTGGAAACTGTCCACCTTGTGATCAAAACTGTGGACGGACTTTAGGATGTAGAAACCATAAGTGTCCATCTGTCTGTCACAGAGGTAAACTTTAACAATAGTTACAATTTTATGTTTGTATCGACATAGTGGCTTTTTTTTTCATTGTCAGTATTCGATATAATGTATTGATTGACATAGTGTTTTATAGTCATTCTTTATTTCATTTGACCCTCTTAACCTTGAGAAGGAGATAAGGTAGTTTGCCAGTGTCCCTATTTTATGAGCAAAGAGGTTGACGCTTAAGAGTATTCAGTGACTTACTAAGTGAAATGTCTAGTACATTTGAACCCACGATTTCTGTATATAAAATTACTGTCATTTCTATAACACCATATTGTTTTCCACTTTCTAACCTTCCCCACACAGTTTTTTAATTAAGGTGTTCATAGAGTTTTGAGTTTTATTCTGAATTTTATATACTTATATGGAGTTAAATCTAGCAAAGGATTAGATATATCTTAAGCTGGCGATTTTTAAACATTTTGATCTCATGACCCCTTTACACTCTTTTGGTCCCCAAAGGGCTTTTGTTAATGTGAATTTTATTCATTGACATCGATTCTATTTGAAATTAAAATAAAATATAGTATTTTAAAAAAATAGCAATAATAAACCCATTATGTCTTAACATAAGTAATATATTTTTATGAAAAATAACTATTTTCTGAGAAAAGTAGAAAATTTTACATTCTTACAAATGTCTTTAATGTCTAGCTTAACAGAAAATAGCTGGATTTACATATATGCTTCTGCATTCAATCTGCTGTGATACCACTTGTCACTAGCTTCTGGAAAACTCTATGCAAATGAGACCTTGCAGACCTCCTAAAAGGATCTCAAGAACCATTAGGGTTCCTGGACTACACTTTGAGAATTATGTTCTAAGTTATTGCTAGACATTAAAAACAGAGTTAACTTCACTTATTTAGATTATATTGATATGAAATGGAATCTACTGAGATATGGTGTAGAGTATTGGAAAGATCATGAACTTACAGTAAGAAATCCTAGGTTTACGTCTAGACTCTGCCACTTGGTAGTTTAATACCTGGAACAAACTACTGAACTGTTCCTTAGTTGACCTCTCAATCCTTTCAGAAATCTTGCAGCATGTATGGAACTATTATTTTTTATGTGGAACAGGCCAGGAGACTATTGGCCCAAGGTTAATAGAACTAGTTGCAGAGTCAGGATGTGAACCCAATGTTTATGAGATTTCCATTATACTACATTCCTTCCACATTAGGAAAAGTGTCAGATTCTGTTTATCCTATAGACATTTTCTGGGTGTTCTTTGATTTGTCATTGAAGTTTAGAAAGTTTTTCAGCTATGTTCTCACCAACACTAGAAAGATTTTATTTTCTTTTATAGTTATTACATCACTGATCCATTGAGTTTTTGCAGATTACATCTCTGTGGTATAACTGGTTTGACAGTAGTAAATGTAATATTATGTAATTTACCACATTACAAGATCAAGGGAGAAATGAGATCATCTTGATAAATGTCTAAAAAATGGTTGATAAAATCCAATATCTATATATGATAACAATTTAATTGGAAATAGACATATCCTTAACTTGATAAAGAGTGTCTACCAAAAGGTGAGAGCAAATATCATACTTAGTGCAGAAGTGTTGGAAGCATTTCCCTCTCTCTTATTGTGAAGCAAAGCCCATAAATATTTCAGTATTCATCTCTAAAAGATGGGTTCTTAACCTAAACATAACTAGCATATTTCTTCATATCAGCAAATAGCTGGTGTTCAAATTTCTTCTTGTCTTATAAGTAACTTCATTTTTTACTTCAGTTTATAGATTCAAAAACCTAATAAAATTGACATATTGTAATTGGTTATATCTCTAAGGTCTTTTAATTTATAATTTCCGTCCTCTATCTCCTTTTTCCTCCTCGTGACTTAATTTGTTGAAGAAACTAGGTTGCTTTATTTAGTTTCTCAGAGTCCGGGTTTTGCAGAGTACCTCTCTGTGCTATTATTTAACATGTTCCTCTGTCATCTGTATTTTCTATAACCTGTTAATTAGATTTAGAGGTTTGATCAGATTCAGGTTTGATATTTTTTGGTAGAGTTTTTTTTTTTTTTTTTTTTTTTTAAGATTCTTATTAATCCTTAAAAAAGCTTATTAGTCACAACAAAATTTTCCCTGTTGGAAAGTATGTGGAAGATACTGTTGTGCAACTCTCAACATTTGTTTCATCTACAGTTATGTAAAAATGTGGAATCATAATTTCATACCATTTTTCCATCATTCTAGACTCCTTCATAATCAGAATTATACAGTAATTTATAGAGGGAAGATACTGTATGTTTGTGTTGTGGATATATGAAAATTTGATTTATAGTTTTTTTTAAGTTCAGGATGTGTTTATAGTTTTAGAACTACCTGAATCATACCTTTTTCGCCTATTAAGTGGTATTGGTCAGTATAGTTATAGTCTCTATATACTGCTGTTTCTTTTCTTTTCTTTCTTTCTTTTTTTTTGAGAAACAGTCTTGCTCTGTTGCCGTGTTGGAATGCAGGGACGCAATCTCGGCTAACTGCAATCTCTGCCTCCCAGGTTCAAGCGATTTTCCTGCCTCAGCCTTCCAAGTAGCTGGGACTACAGGCATGCACCACCACACCCAGCTAATTTTTGTGTTTTTAGTAGAGCTGGGGTTTTACCATGTTGGCCAGGATCAATCTTTTGACCTCTTGATCTGCCCGCCTTGGCCTCCCAAAGTGCTGGGATTACAGGTGTGAGCCACTGTGCCTATATACTGCTTTTTCATTTTGAAAGTCATAATTAAAAATCCGTTATGCTATATACATATCTGTAACAAATTCTGTTGATCACTATCAAGACTGTTTAGAGAAATTATCCCTTATTTTCAAGATTTCATTTTTGAAAAAGTGATACTGTAGTTTATAATAGCAAAAAGGTTATATTTGATAAGTTCCTCTTCTGAAGATGAACAAAAAATTGTTATTGTTAAGTGTAGAAATTGATATAATATGCTGAATGAGAACAGACTTAAATATCACTGTTAACTTTAAAAATACAACATGTAGTCATTCTTTAGGTAAAATCAAAATAAAACTTGATCATGTGGGTCAGGATAACTTGTATTAACATCAATAATATATTTGTCAAAACACATTTGGTATTTTGTATAATAAATGTTATGTTTCACCCTATGATACTTTTACCTGTAATTTTCTCTTTTTCTATGTTCATTATATGAATTATAATTCTTTTTTTTTGAGACGATATCTTGCTCTGTCACCAGGCTGGAGTGCAGTGGTGCAATCTCGGCTCACTGCAACCTCCGCCTCCTGGGTTCAAGCGATTCTTCTGCCTCAGCCTCTAGAGTAGGTGGGACCACAGGCGCGTGCCACCACGCCCAGCTAATTTTTTTGTATTTTTAGTAGAGACAGGGTTTCACCGTGTTGGCTAGGATGGTCTCAATCTCTTGACCTCGTGATCTGCCCGCCTTGGCCTCCCAAAGGAATTATAATTCTTAATTTGTATTTGTTTTAGAGAACTATTTTAAACTTCTAGAGGCACTTAAGCCAGGGTATTATCCATCATTAATCTTTTTTGATCAGGTTAACTCCTGGTCCATGTTTTGCTTGGTCCTGACACCTAGGCAACAGTCTCTTTAAGATATTCATTTCTTTATTGAAAACTCTTATTCCCTCATTATTTCATTTCTGATAGAGTTTCTTCCTGGGAAAACTAGAGTGGGAAGGAATCCCTTTAAGATGATGACAGAACCTCTTGGAGAGAACTTTATAGCTTGCTTTAAAGATTTCTTTGATTTCGTTTTTTTATATTTCTGCTAACCCATAACAAAACGGTGTAGAAAGCTGAAACCAAAATAACTCTTTTATGTTTAGAAGAGATATGTTTGGGATTATATCCTAAAATGGTGGCTTAGTTCTTAGTCTTTCACAAAGTACAAATAGTGGAAAATTGACTGTACTTGCTACTAACGAAAATCAGGTCATGAGAGAAAAGTTATTGAGAATTTGTATAAAAATTGTGTACTTGGATAGATGTATGAAAATAGGCCAGAGATATTATTGTTAATGTTAGATTTTCCAAAGACTTAAATCCAGTTTTGCTTGTTTTAGTTTTAAATGAGCAATATGTTAAGTTTGTTGTTTAGAACAGAAATTTTAGCAAATTTTAGAGAAATGTTTAAAACTTTATTGAGTTACCAGTGTACAGAGAGAAAAGTATTATGAATCGGGCCGGTTGCGGTGGCTCACACCTGTCATCCCAGCATTTGGGAGGCTGAGGTGGGAAGATTGATTGAGTCTAAGAGTTCAAGGCCAGCCTGGGAAACATAGTGAGACCCCCCTCCATCTCTACAAATAATCAAAAATTAGCTGGGCATGGTGGTGCGTGTCTGTAGTCTCAGCTACTTGGGAGGCTGAGTTGTGAGAACTGCTTGAGCCCAGAAAGTTGAAGCTGCACAGTGAGCCATGATCATGCCACAGCATTCAGCTTGAGCAACAGGGTAAGACCCTGTCCTCTGCCCCACCCCCCCCTCAAAAAAGAGAGAGAAAAGTGTAACAAATCAAAAGTACACAGCTTGTTGAATTTTTACAAACCAAACATAGCCAGGTAACCAAAACTTACATCATTAAATAGAACATTACCAGAATTTTCAACACCCTCCTTGCATCCTTCATAACCATCACTCTGATTTTGAACCATAGAGATTAGTTTTTCTTGTTTACTATAAACGGAATCACGTACTATGTACTCTTTGTGTCTGGCTTAATGTCTTGTGGTAAGATTCATTCATGTTGTTATAGTTTCTTCATTTTTTGCTATAGAGTATCTCTTTGTGTGTGAATATACTAACTTTATGTATTTGATAGGCATTTGGGTAGTTAAGGAAACTTTTTAATTGTCAGACTTTTTTTTCAGGCAGTTGCTATCCCTGTCCAGAAACGGTAGATGTGAAGTGTAATTGTGGCAATACGAAGGTAACTGTGCCTTGTGGCCGAGAACGGACCACAAGACCACCCAAGTGCAAGGAGCAATGCAGGTGAGTTTGAAGCTTTGCACAAGCTTCCATCTGTTGTTGTACAAATTTAAATTCATATTGACTTTTAATATTTTAATTTAATTTTGCTTTAGTGTTTTAAAATATTAATATTCACAGTATACTTGTTTGATATGGAATCAGAAGATAATGTAAATAGATAAATGTCCTTTAGATGTAATTGTTCAATGATCAAAAGTAATTTTTGAAAACTGTACTTTATGATTTAGTCAACCACCAACTTGTCATCATGTAAGTCAAGAGAAACATCGCTGTCACTTTGGCTCTTGTCCACCATGTCATCAACCTTGCCAAAAAGTTTTGGAGAAATGTGGTCACTTGTGTCCTGCTCCGTGTCATGATCAAGCATTAATAAAGCAGACTGGCAGGGTAAGGGAATAATGCTATTAAAGAAATAGTGCACTGCTATGGATTGTACTTCTTGCTTTTACTTAGTCTTTCAGCGAGCAATGACCAAGCACTTACTGTGAAGCATTGTGCATGGAGCAGGGTGCAAGGTAATCAAGACTTGATTTTTTTGTTTTAAGCAACTCTCAGTATAGAAAAGGAGAGAAACCATAAACAATGTTTGCAAATATAGTATGATAGTTACATTATGATCATGATATAGATGAATTTGGCAGTCCTCCTTCATATATTGTGGTTTAGGGTTATAGATATCTTCTATAACCTTATCTTAAAGATTTGTTCACTTTTTAATATTTAATTTAATAATATTTAAGATAAATATTCATGAATATTTATTTATTTATTTTTTGAGGTGAAGTCTCACTCTGTTGCCCAGGCTGGAGTGCAGTGGTGCGATCTTGGCCACTGCAACCTCCACCTCCCAGGTTCAAGTGATTCTTATGCCTCAGCCTCCTGAGTAGCTGGGATTGCAGGTGCCTACTACCATGGCTGGCTAATTTTTGCATTTTTAGTAGAGATGGGGTTTCAGGCTGGTCTTGAACTCCTGACCTCTAATGATCTGCCTGCCTCCACCCCCCAAAGTGCTGGGATTATAGGCATGGGACACCTGTGCTTGGCCTCATGAATATTTATTGAGCCCTTACTAAGTATCAAGCATTTTTTTAGGTGCTGAGGAACAACTGTGAGTAAATTAATGGAGATTATATTCAATTGGTAGATGTTGGAGTTTTATTGGAGGTGAAGGAGGCTGCACTGCCTTTGTTCTACCATTTATAAACTGGATTCTGTCTCAGTTATTAATATCAAATGTGTGTGGAAGGGAACAATCTCATTTAATACAGATGAAATATTTCAGTAAGCACAATTTGAAAAAATTTCAACCTGCTTGAGCAGAGGATACATGAAACTATTTTCTTGGATTCTTAAAATGGCCATATGATTTAATTTCTCTGACTTAATATTGTTATGTATTTTATTTGTAGCACCAGCCTACAGGCCCTTGGGAACAGCCTTCTGAGCCAGCATTTATTCAGACTGCATTACCGTGTCCTCCATGTCAAGTTCCTATTCCTGTGTAAGTATTAGAATTTCAATTAAAAAAAAACAAACAACTTTTGACATAGGTTGAAGGATATCTGAAGTCAATCTCCCTTTTTTCTTAGTTCAGTTCATTATTATTTCAAGCCTACCCTGTAAACTAGTCTCTCTGGCTTAAGCTTCACTCTTTTCCAAATATATTTGTTATTCTTGCTTATAAACCTCCTATAGCTATCTTTTTTTGAGTCTTTACCCCCAGTTGGAGCTTGATGCCCTTCTTAGCTTTCCATAGCAACTTGTACATGCAGTTACAAAAACAAATTCAGGAAACATCATTTGTTTTCCTGATGATTCCCATGCTAGAGTGTAAGCTCCCTGAAGACAGAAGAAAGCTAGGTTTTAGGTAAGGCGAACTTGAGGAATATTTAAAGGAAGCCTTGGAAATGAAAGGAAGTAGTGTCCTGGATGGGCTGGTGAATGACTGGGACTGAGCTGTAAGGAGCTGAACCTATAGTAATAGGGAATCCTGGAATTTTTTATACTTCCAGCAGAAGTTACGGAGTATAGGGAAAAAAGAAGCGCAGAATGCTTAGAAGCAACATAAAATTAGAAAAGGGACTGTTGTCTACAACTAAGGTGCCAAATTAAACATTGGTATTTCTTGTGTGTTGGTCTTCTAAAGAGAGGATTTTTGGTTTTGTTTGTTTTTTACTTCTAAAAGCTTTCATTTCCACAACATTCCTCTCAGTTGAAATAGCATGTATATTTTTGTGTATTGGTCACACAGTCAAGTTGGGAAGCAAAGTATTGTTTGGAGATATATGCACAAATAGGGAAATTTTAGTCTGTAGATTTAACGAATGAGGGTTGTAAAGTTAGCACAGAGGTTTTTCATGTAGGTAATCAGTTATTTGATACTAACTCTTTTACTGAGGACTTAAGTTATAGTCATGAGGAACCAAGTTATTGCTAATATCTCTTGCTATGTTAGAATTATTAGTGGCCTAAAATTTTTCCTTTGAGAGAAATAGAAGAGACATTGATATTATAATTCATAGGCACTAAAATGTTGTCAGTTATACAGTACATAGTTACCTTTGAATTCCTTAGTCTGCTTTTTTTTTCTTTGAGATGGTGTCCCTCTCTGTTACCCAGGCTAGAGTGCAGTGGTGCAGTGTTGGCTCACTGCAACCTTCTCCTTTTGGGTTCAAGCTATTCTCCTGCTTCAGCCTCCTGAGTAGCTGGGACTATAAGTATGCACCACCATGCCTGGCTAATTTTTGTAGTTTTAGTAAAGATGAGGTTTCTCCTTGTTGCCCAGGCTGGTCTCAAATTCCTAGCCTTAAGTGATCCACCCGTATTGCTGAAATTATAGGCATGAGCCACTGTGCCTGGCCCTTACTTAGTCTGTTTTATATTAAGATTATTTAATTCACTTAATTGGCTTGAAATATTACTCTGGATAAAATATTATCTGACAGTAGAAAAACTGCCTGGAATTACTAAATCATGTTTACTAGAGGTTTGAAAAATGATATTAGATTTACAATGGTCTTTCTTTCTCATTTGAGTGGAATGTATTGCTGGAAGGGGTGTGTGTACTAAAACACATTGTCTCTTAGAGTAAAGGCTCTTGAGTTTAGGGTTGTGCTTCCCACTAACTTTGCCTATTAATGAGTTGTATACCTTCTCAGTTTGTTTATAAAATAACAAGGTTCATGATAGTTATAACAATGTTAGTAAGGAGAGAATTTTCAGAGGTCCTTATCATTGTAAACTGTCCTTTGTATGTAGCAACAATTTTTGTTTAACTTAAAGTCTATTTTGTCTGATGTTAGTATAGCCACTGCAACTCTGTTGGTTACTGATTACTTAGACAAATACTTAGCAGCAAACTACTGAAATTGACTCAAGAAGAAACAGAAAATCTGCTAAAGAGATTGAATTAGTAATTAAAAATTTATCGCAAAGAAAAACCCAGGACCAGATGACTTCACTTGTGAATTCTACCAAAAGTATAAAGAAGAATTCACACCAGCCCTTTCACTTAAGGAGGGTCACTTGCCACCTTATTCAACAAGGCTGGTATTTCCCTAATATTAAAACCAGAGAAAGACATTACAAGAAAACTACAGACCAATATCACGTGTGAATATAGATGCAAAAATTCTTCACAGAATACTAGCAAATTGAATCCAGTGCCATGTAAAAAGATTATACACCATGACCAAATGGGTTTATCCCAGAAATATAAGATGGATTCAACATAAGAAAACCAATCAATGTAATCCCTGGGTCTCATTCTTGCCCAGGCTGGAGTATAGTGGTGTAGTCCTAGCTCACTGCAGCTTCAAACTCCTGGGCTCAAGGGATTCTCCTGCCTCAGCCTACTGAGTAACTGGGCTAAAAGCATGTGCCATCATGTCTGGCTAATGTTTTTAAAAATTTTTATAGAAGTGAGGTTTTGCTATGTTGCCCAAGCTACTCTCAAATCTGGCCTCCAGCAATCCTCCTGGCTTGGCCTCCCAGAGTGCTAGGATTATAGGCATAAGCTACTGTGCTCATCCAATTAGTATAATTCTTATCAGTAAAGGGCAACTGATAGATGTAGCACAGAACTTGACAGAATCTGACACACTTTCTTGATGAAAACACTTAAGTGTGGAAGAAAAGATAAATTCCTCAACCTGATAAAGGGCATCTGTGAAAAACCCACAGTTCACATAATATGTCATTGTGAAAGATGAATCAGGTGACGAGATCTTGTGTGTCAGAAGTCTTAAGGAGTCCTCAGAAATACTGTTACAGTTACTTAATGAGTTCATTACTGTTGCAAGAAACATCAGTATACAAAGCCAGTGGTGTTTCTGTACACTGGAAGCAAACAATCTGTAAATGAAATTAAGAAAACAATTCTACTTATATAGCCTGAAAAGAACATGTTGTTTAAGAAATTCAATAAAAGGAATGTAAGATTTGTACAGTAGAAACTATAAAACCTAAATAAAAAGCACAGTAACATTTATGCCTCACAAAATTAGACTGGAAATAGAATAGCTCTGTAGTTGGTTAATTTGGTTCATTCAATTACACATCATCAAAAGCTCAGTTTGTCTTTCCATTTTGTTTTTCTTAGTGTGTCATCTTTGACCTCAGGCTGTTTGCCTCTGTTAACTTCTCAATCCAGACATGAAAATTTCCAATGGGAGAAATTGAAATGTGTATGCCTTCTGTCTGTCATCATCATCACCTTTTCTTTTTTTCTTTTTTTTTTTTTAAGGATAAGGAAACTTCTCCGAAGCTCCACAGGAGAACTCTTTTCACATTTCATTAGACCACTTTTAAACCAGTCCCTTTCTGGAAAGGGAAATGATGTTTATTTTCTTAAATAGACTTTATTTTTTAATAAAATGTTCAGGTGTACAGAGAAAATTGCACAGAAAGTATAGAGTTCCGGAGAGAGATCCAAGATGGGCGCGTAGCAGCAGCTCAGGATTGTAGCTCCCAGTGAAAGCGCAGAGAGCGAGTGGATGCCACAATTGCAGACAAATTTCTGATGCCCACAAACTGGGAGATTCCTGGCGAAGGAGCCACACGGGTAGCCAGTGCGACTCTTTTGGCCGGCGCGGCGCTTCTCAGTGCGGAGTATATGGGACTGGATGCCCTTTTAGTCAGGCTCGGCTGGTCCCATCCCCACAAGGAGAACAGCAATTGGAAGCGCTGAGGACTGAGAGCAAGCACAGCTGAACCTGGGAAGGCCCAGCTCTGTGGGGAAGGGGCGTCCACCGAAGGAAAACTAAGAAACAGAAAAAACTTCATAACCAACAAGCCAGACGTCCACTCAGAGACCCAATCTGAAAGTCGGCAATTACAAAGACGACAGGTGGGTAAATCCACAAAAATGGGAAGAAACCAGTGCAAAAAGGCTGAGAACACCCGAAATCAGAATGCCTCTCCTCCTACAGGGGATCGCAGCTCCTCATCAGCAAGAGAACAAGGCTTGATGGAGGATGAGTGTGATGAACTCACAGAATCAGGCTTCAGAAGGTGGATAATAAGAAACTTCTGTGAGCTAAAAGAACATGTT
>PVKP010004106.1:0-101192 GCA_004027715.1 Plecturocebus donacophilus | reverse complement strand
GGGCAGAGGGCCTGGGGCGGTGGGAGAGCAGAGGTGGCGGGTGATGATTGGTTAGTCCCGGTTGCCGGGCGGGAAGTTTAGTGGGCAGGAAGTTAGGGGAGAGCTAATAAGGCAGATGGTGATTGGCCAGGTTCTAGGCAGGAAGTCTGCTGGGCGGGAGCTGAAGGGGCAGGTGGTGATTGGTTAGGTGGTTGCTAGGTGGAAGGGAGCTGGAGTTCCTTCAGCCGGGGTCGTTGTGCTGAGTCACATAAAGAAGTTAAGCACTTTCCATGTGGCCTCCTTGCGGGGGAAGGGCTTTCCCTATCAGGAGTCGGGCTCTTTCCACATGGCTGGGGGATGGGGCCAGAAATTCCCCTACCAGACACATTCCATTGCATTTATCTACCAAAATTCACATATCATTCATTGAAGGTTTAATATGGGTATGTACACATCATTTAACCCCATAAGCATTACATATGTAATCTGTAAAATGGGCATAAAATAACCGTTTCATGATGTGGTTAAAAAAATGAGTTTTTGCATGTGAAACACCAAGAACAATGTATAGCACATACCAAGAAGCAATATAATATAATGTTTAAGAGTGTTAAAGTTGGAGGCTATGCACTATACAATTTTAGAGATGCTATTACATAGATTATGACAAGAATGGTGTCTTCTGGAATCAACGTGGTAGCCCTGCCTTTGATCCGCGGTCTCTTAGAATTTATCTCAAAGAAAAAGAGGCAAACAGAGTAGATCTATGTAGAAAATTGTGTGCCACAATATCATTTGAGTAAATAAGCAGGAATAATTTGAATGTTTACCAAAGTATATCTGTGTAAATGAATTATGCTGCATATAAATAATGAAATACATGCTCTGCAGCTGTTACAAAAGAATGCAAAATGGTCTGTATTGACATTCTATGTATTCTATAATATATTGACAAAAACCAATTCCAAAAGTGTACATGTATCAAGATTCAATGTTTTCAATACATGTTAAGTACATAGAGAAATGTTGACTATTGATACTAAACTATTAACCAGTGATTATATCTCAAGAACTGGATTACAGTAAATTTTCATTTACCAAGTATCAGATTTTTATAATTTTTTAAACAAAAAAGTTATATATCAAATTCTTAATAAATACCTATATAATAATAATATTTCTAGTTACCATCCTTCAATTAATACCCATTGCCTATAGGATAAAGCTCAGAGCCTTCCTACACTGTAACCCTGCCTGACTGCCCAATATCTTCTCCTGTTTTCTACCTTGCCATATATTCCCAAGTTATAGAGAATGATCATAGTTCCCATTAATATATTGTCAGCTAACTTGAGGATTCTGCTCATGCTTGTTTTTTCTACTTATCATGCACACCTCTTTGAGAGACTCTATTGCAATTGCCTTTTTGTATATCCATCTCTCATTACATATTTTGATCTACTTGGTGAAAGAGAACTAATAAAGGGACTAACAAATAATAGTTCCTCAATAAATGCTTATAAAGCCAAAATGAGCTATACTAATATTTGGGGAGGTTTGCAGGCCAATGTGAGATCACACATACACAAAAATTCAAGCAACTTTATAATATCAGTTGAATCTTACCAGTAGCAAATTTAGAGACTATTAATTGCAGCCAGGCACAGTAGCTCATGGCTTTAATCCCAGCACTTTGGGAGGCCAAATCAGGCAGATCACGAGGTCAGTAGATTGAGACCCTCCTGGCCAACATGTTGAAACCCCGTCTCCATTAAAAATACAAAAATTAGATGGGTGTGGTGGTGCGCACCTGTAGTTCCAGCTACATGGAAAGCTGAGGCAGGAGAATTGCTTGAATCAGGTAGGAGGATTTTGCAGTGAGCCAAGATCATGCTACTGCACCCTAGACTGGAGACAGAGCAAGATTCCGTCTCAAAAAAACAAAACAAAAAAGAAAAAAGAGAATATTAATTGCAAACCATGTTCAAACAGGCAATGTATGATGATTGTTAAATATATGACATTATAATAGTTCATCACTTTTGTGTAATTAATATTATAACAGTATGTTAAATATATACAGAGATATAAAGAGCATGACTTATTGCATTAAAACAGGAATGAGTAGATAAGGCTCTTGAACAGAGTTATAGGCTTATAGAAACAGCCAGGGATAAAGAAAGAATCAAAAAATATAAGATTGGACAAAAATATTGTAGAGAAATAATTACACAGAAATAATATAGTATTGAAAGAAGAAACTGTAAGATAAGAGATGGAGTCTGAGATTGGTGAAATGAGACAATGCAGAGGATGTCTAAAAGGCTGTTCTTAAGAATCTTTTAATTAAAGTACCAACAGAAGCTTTTGATGATACTGCTTCATTTCTTTACATGGATCTATTTAAATGGATGCTATATTATTTGGGGCTATTTTAATTACTTATAAAGGAAATCAATTATTGCTTCATTTGGTAATATATCTATCTTCTTTTTTACAAAACAAGAGCCAAACCAAAGTGAGATTTCCTAATTTCAGATCTAAATGTATTGTAAAGAGCCAGTTTGACAAGCATAGACCAGATGACCAGTTGTCATTTATTCAGCAGGAGCAGCAAGATTGAATCTTGTTTTCATAACATTATTTCCTGAAACTTGTGGCTGTAACTGTGAAGTTTGAGGCAGGTACCATTCACCAAAACACAGAAAAAATAAATTGCAGTTGGTGCTCATTGGTAATTGGTAGTCATCAAAGCATAAAATACCCTGTATTGTTTCTCTTGGGCTGCTTATCTGTACTGGTGTATTCATTCATTCATTCATTCATCCATCCATCCATCCAACTTTCTATCCATCCATTTATTCATTTTCAATCTAAGTTTTAGGGCTGGCACTGTGATAAATGCTATTCACAGTTATTAATCCATAGTCATAGTTATTATTTAAAAGTGTATAGAATGGCAGAGGGTATAGACATTTTGATATAAGTTAGGAAGTAATATAATTATTTCTTCATATATGTTAGAACTATGACAGCACAAATAACAGCTTATAAACTTTTTCCAATAAAGTGTATATAGTAGCAAAATTTAAACTGGGTCTTAGAGAATACATATGGATTTTTTTTAAAGGAAGAAAAACAATAATATATGCAAAGCCTTAAAAGAGCAAAAGGGCTCTATGAGTTTTGGAAATGAGGAAAAGCAAAGGATGATGAGTTTGAAAGTATGGTGGGAAACAAGTATAGAGAGGTGGATTGATTTCTGGTTATGCAAACCATAAATGTAGCATGTTAAGGAGTTAGATTTTATCAATGATTCAATACCTTATTAAGAAGGACTTAATTAGATTAGTGTTTTAGAAAAATTAAGTTGCTAGTCATGAAAGTGAACTATAATGGGGTAGGATGAAAGCAGGGCAGCCAAATAAGTGGGTTTTATAAAAGCTTAGGAAACAGATAGAAAAGCCCAGACTAAGGAAAATGTAGTACTGTACTTAATTTCTCTTAGTCATTAGGCTTTTCAACATAAACCAAAACAAAACAAAATCATTGCAAAGAATAGAGCTCTGTTCTTATAAAATGTTTCCCTTCAGTTGTGGCCTAATTAATTAATTGTTCCTGAAATTTAATTAAATAGTCATGGGTATTTTTGTAAAGCATGTGGAACAACCAATTAAAATTTTCATTGTGGCCTTTCAAAATTAATTATCCCTTAAATGCCACAATCTAACCTATATCACAGATATTTAAGTATAAGAGGAAAACTGTTTGGATTTGGGTGAATCACAGTATTTAGTCTATCACATTTCATAGGGAAAATGTAATGTGAGCTATACTACAGATCAGTGCTATTCAATAAAACTTCTGGTGACAATGAAGGTGTTCTAGGTAGTTACTGTCCAGTATGGCAGTTCTAGCCATATGTGGCCATTGGGCACTTAAAATATGCCTAGTACAATGGGGGACATGAATTCTTGATTTTTTAAAATTGTATTCAATACATATTAATTTAAATTGAAATTTATTTAATCACATGTAGCCTAGTGGCTACCTTGTTGGACAGCACAACTCTAGACAGTAAAAAATAGGCAGACTCAGTTGGACAATGCTGCAATGTGTGGCTATAAAGAAGGCACTGCAGGGCAGAAGATGTAAAGGAGGGCAGGGGCTCAAGATGGAATTTTACTTTTAGCACAGATAATTAATGAGCTGTGACATCTTGCGGATATCAATTTGCACATAAACTTATCTTCTCTCACTTGTACTGTGAAGTGATTGGCTGAATAATCATGACTATCCATTTAAGCTTTGTGTTTCTATAGAAATAAAAGTGATTGTCACAGTTAAACTGAAGAAGGTATCATTGGAGAAAATGGCTTATTTTCCATAGTTTTTTTCATTCTTTTTTTATTATATTTTAAGTTCTGGGGTGTATGTGCAGAATGTGCAGGTTTGTTACATAGGTGTAATGTGCTATGGTGGTTTGCTGCACACATCAACCCATCATCTACATTGGGTATTTCTCCTAATGCTAACCCTCCCCTACCTCCCAGCAGTCTCTGTGTCCATGTGTTTTCATTGTTCAACTCTCACTTATGAGCAAGAACATGTGGTGATTGGTTTTCTCTTCTCGAGTTAGTTTGCTAACTGCTCTAGGTGTAAATTTGAGACAAAAAAGTCAAGGATATGTATTTTGAATAAGTTGAAAATGCAAAAGCAAATGTGTACATTAGCTGAAAGCTATTTGTTTTGAATCTAGTAATTTATATACATCTTACTTTGTAATTTTTATTTATTGTCTTTCTTTTACTACATGTTACCTTCTATGATAGGGAGCCTCAATATGACTTTCAATTATCATCACTTCCTGCAATGTATACCCTTGTTTTGTCTTCTTCCACATAGGTTTGGTCTGTGTAAGTATGGTACAAGTGATGTTAAGTCACTTATGAGATTAGGATATAAAAGACTGAGGCTTCCATGCTTCCATCCTGGTCTCTCTCTCTCTCTCTCTCTCTCTCTCTCTCTCAGAGAACAACCATGTGAATAATTCTTAAAAGTAAATTTTCAGCCCCAGTCCAGTATTCAAATGATCTAACTACATTGCAACTTTTGAGAGACCTTGAGCCACCCAGCTAAAATGCTCCCAAATCCTGACCCTCAAAACCCATAAAATAATAAATGTGGTTTTAAACTCTTAAGCAATTTGTTACATAGTAATAAATAGCTAATACATCTCCCTGACTATTCTCATTCTTTACTAATCTTTCATAAACACTAATCATTATATTGAACTATCTGTAGTCCCTAAAATATATATATCAACCCTTTAAGTCTCTATAAGTGCACAGTTTTTTGTGTGTAGATAATTCTTCCTCCATTAAACATCTAATGCAATATTTTCTCTTTCAAATTCAGCTGGTGTCCTTTCTAGAGAATTCTATGATCTCACCAATCTGAATTAATCACTATTACCATTCCTGGTTGCATAGAACTAGATGCCCATATATAACTTAGCACTAGTCATACTGTTATGTGCACTAGATTGTGAGCTATTAAGATTGGGACCTTAGTCTTATTAATTATACATAATGACAAGTTGCCTAACACAAAGAACTTGCTTAATTATTGTTTTCTTAAAATTGAATACTAACAGAATGAATGGTTAAATGCCATTAAACAAATATATTAGTTCATATTATATATTGATGTGTGGTCATTAGTTTCCTACAAAAGAGAAATTTCATGTTTTTTAATATAAATGTATAATGATCCCTCCAGCCCTAAAGGCATACTATTTTTGCAAAATAATAAAGAGACATGAACAATATAAATTGAAACTGCAAGACAGCTGTGTCACATTTCCTGGACTATGTTGTAGCCTCCATTTGGTAGCTCCACCTCCAGATAACCTGTGAATCCTTAGAGTCATGGAAAGCAGTCCAGTAACTGAATCTCTTTCTGCATAGGGCTGTCTTTGTTACATCGTGGAGCACCTTGTCTTCTTCATCCAGCATTATCATTTGCTCCTGGCCTTTCCCTGGGACATAATATATGGCTCATAGTTTTGAATTACAGGAGAAAGATGATTTTAGCATTATAGTTGCAAAGATAAAGGATTTCTTCAGGTTTAACCTGTTCTTTACCAGGGAACTTGGAGTACCTAAGGAGGAAGACATTATATATTAAACTCGGAATAAAACACCTGAATTCTGGGACATGACTAAAGTTTGCTGGTGAAAAAAACTTCTGGAAAGCTAGTTCTGCCAATTCAGAAAATGTTACTGGCCTTGTAAAGTAATGGTAGAGGTTTATAGACAGTTTAAACTGCCAAGGCAGCGAAGATTACAATTGAGAGTTTGGGGATGATCGGGCTTGGTGGTTTATGCCTGTAATCCTGGCACTTTGGTAGGCAGAAGTGGGTGGATGATCTGAGGTCAGGAGTTTAAGACCAGCCTGGCCAACATGGTAAAACCCTGTCTCTACTAAAAATACAAAAATTATCTGGGTGTGGTGGTGGGCGCCTGTAATCCCAGCAAGAGTGAAACTCCATTTCAAATAAAAGAAAAAAGAGTTTGTGGGGGAGATTATGTAATGATTGTTACCCCAGTGATTTAAAGGGTTCATTTTTTGAAAGGATTAATTACTTATATGACTTTATACTTATATATATGTTTATATCCTAGGCAGCAAAGGATTGGATCTTTTAGTTTGGTGGGCATATTACAAATTAGATGCAGTAAGTGGCACATTGCACTACAGTGGAGTTGTTTTGGATAGTTTCTTGAATTGTTGTAACCTCTAAATTATAAATATAGAATATTAGGAAACTGTCAGTAGAGATAACCTCCTTTTCCCTCAGCAGATTAATTTGAAACCTACCTGCTCTGCAATGTCTTCAACAGTGTCCTTTTATTGAAATGTACTCAAATTACAAAATGCAAACTCATGAAATACTCAGTGAAGTGAAAAAAATTTACTTAAATATTTTAGTAAAAATTTGATATATAAAAAAAGGAAACCTTTAAAAGCAGTTTTGCTGTGGCTTCATCTTCAATTACAGAGTTGGAGAATCTCAAGATATCTCCATAATCATTTCAGAAAATCCTTGTGGGGTATCTCATTCACTGTAATAAAAAATGTACCTGGCTATTATTGACATCTGTTATTATTTTAGCAAGCCTTGGGAAACTGTCTCATTTCTAATGTCTGTGGTAGTATCTTTTTCAATGTTCAGCACCAAAGGTTTTCAAACCTATTGGCACTATAACAAAATACAATTTTCTTGTTTTCCTGACTCTTCTAGATCTCATAAATATAGATATTTCTACTTAAAATTCAAGATCGTGAAAAATATAGGCTGAAGGGGAAAAAAGAGAATAAATATCAATTGTACCACATTGCTTCCCAAAGTGCTCTAAGTTCAGAAACATAGCAGAGAAGTGTAAAGACATATCCTGAAGCAAACATTCATAAGATATTGCATGTTCTTTATTTATTTTGTTTTAATATAAATAACATATTTTTTTTCAATTACCTATCACTGGATAAAATTGGGTCTTCAAGAACACAAACCATGTTTATCATATAATTTTGATGTTTTTGCATGCTCACCAATAAAGCTCATTAAAAAAATTCTTTCCCTTTGAATAGCAAAAAGTATTTTTATTCTAAGCCTATCTTTTTGCTTCTCTATCCTGCAAGGATCAGTTCCTTTTGGCAAAACATCTTGAGCTCTTTTGCAAGTTTATGTATTACATACTTCGACTTGAGCCTTAATATATCAAAACCTGCGTTGTGTACAGGCTTAAGCTTCCATCTTGAAACCAGAAATACTCAGAAAAAAGTGTTTTTGGGAAATTCTGGATGAAGTATTTAATCACTGCCATTTCAAATAAATGAAATAAAATTGTGCCATATAAATTAGGACAAAAAGGAAAGCAAAGTTCTACATAATAAAAATAAGTTTGCATTTGATAGAACCTTTAATTATTTATCAGCATTGGCCATAATAGATGGGGATGCTTAGTGAATGTTCGAATAACATGCGATAAGACTACATTTTTCAGATTCAAATTTTCTCCACCAATAAGGAAAATAATAAAAGTGAAAATATCTATAGAGCATCCTCTAAATAATATCACAAGGCCATTAGTTTTCAGTGAAAGTTGGTACACTGCCAGTTATTTGAAGAGTCTCTGCTTGACTGACTTCCTTCACAGAATATAAGTATATATTTCTTGTTTGTAAAAGCTGGTTGGCATTCCATCATTCCCTGGCATATCTCATTGTTGCCATAATAATGTAATAATAATTTAACAGCACAGTATGTTAGAGAGATATAGTGGCTACTCACTGCTGTAAGTTTTACAAAGGGTACTTTTCTTCTACTCTGAAGAAGGTTTGTAACAGTATTAAGAAAAATTATCCAAGCTACAGTAGAAAAATGAGAATGCATTTTAAAACAAGATTTCAGGGACACTTGTCATTTTCTTCTTAACATTACTTATAAGAGGCACTTGGCAATAATGGGAGAAGCATTGATTTTAATGTCAGAAGATATGGAATTGAAAGAGGGTTCTATCCATTATAATCTGTGTGATCTGGGGCATAATTGTTGACTAATTGCAGCATTTTTCTAACCCAAATTTCCTACAGGTAAGAATAAATCTACATTGGTAAACAAGAAAGAATGACTTCTCTCATAAGGGAGATTATATTCCTAGAATTCAAGAGAGAAAGAGAAACAGTAATTTACAATATTATATTTGTTAGGATCAGGAAGGAAAGAATAAAATGGGGGCATTTAGCAGGGTGACATAATCACTCAGTCAAGACAGCCATTCTTGAAGAAGTAATGCATAAGCTGAATCTTAAAACGTAAACAGGGGCTAAAGAAATGAAGAAAAGAATAGGGAAGATCAGAACAAAATAAATCTCTGCAATCTTAAAAATGTCACCTAATTTCAGCCATGGTATCAAATAGACATCAGAAATATGATGTAAATTATTTCAGTCCATCAGTGAGGGAAATTCAACTCAGTGAATATATTCTCACAAGCTAAAAAATCAGTGTCAGTTTCTCACAATTAAAGGTCAGAAATCAGTAATAAACACATTTCAGTTAAAACTGTTGACTGCCAACCAGTCAAAACTAGCTCCACCCAACTATTATTTATAGATAATAAAAAACAATATAGGCCCCTGAAAATCCACCAATCACTGAATTCTGCACGTTCCTACAACCCTATATAACATCAGCACTCTGTTCTGCTCAGAGAAACTATTCCTAAGCAGCGTATCAGTTCCTTACCAGAAACAGCAAACACTCAGCTTTGTTATTTCCTCAGTGCTGAATATTAGCCTCATCATCCTTTGTCAGGGATAAATGTAGTATACTTGAGGAATTGAATAAATGTCTAGCAGAGCTACATGGTAGTAAATGTAGAGAAAACTGGCTGAAAGGTTAGAAAGCAATGAGATTGTGGAAGATTTCAGAAGCCACTCAAAAGATTTTGGACTTTTTCTTAGAGCAATGGGAAGTCATTGAAAAATTTCAGACTTTGGATGACATGATCATGGTTCCTTCTTATAATAACTCTGGTCGTATTGTGGAAAATAGTATAAAGAGAGTAAATGCAGAAAGACCAAATAAAATAATGTGGTAGTAGTTAGCATGAGAGCCAATTATAGCTTGTACCAGTATCTAGAAAAGGAATGGAATGAAGAGGAATTAAAGAAGCATGTAGAAGAACAGGGTAACTTAATACTTACTAGATACTTTAGAGTGATGGCAAAAATAGGTCAGCCTGCTAGCCTGTGCACCTGAATGATGGATGTCACCATTCTCTGAAGTTGGAAATACTTGTAGAAAAAGTACTTTTGTGAGAAAAGTGATAATGTAAGTTTGGTACAAATTAAGTTTAAAAATACGAGGGAAAACTAAGTGGAGCCATTTCGTTAGAAGTTGGAGCTTAAAAGAGAAGACTGGATTGGAGATGAAAATTTAGGTATAATTGAAATATTTATATGTTTTTATTTTCAGCTTCAAAATTCTGTAATAGTTTATTTTCTTCTGGATAAATAGTATCTGGTGATATGCCCTAATAATGCCTAACATGTCCTTCCACCAAGTACATAGCCATCCTCCTTCTCTTTCTTCTTTTTTAATTATGTCATTCTCCTGTGGAGGCTCTAGCAAAAATCTGAATAGGCACTATACCTGATTGAGCCTGTGGCTGAGCCTCAAAAGATTGACAGGTGTACTGGAGTGCTGGTTCTCTCAGTGCTCTGGTGGTTGGAGGCTTCAGATCATTCAAATTTGGTCCCCAGGGTCTTGTTGATTGATCTCATAGTAATGAATATATATGATCGTTTTCTACATGCTCCAATATGGCTAGACATTTGGGAAGCCCTGCAAAGGCTAATTGAAAGTTTTTCATTCTTTAATATGCTTTCCTTGTCTGGCTGGCAAGGACCTGAATTCCTGGATTAAGTAGAAAAGGAAAACATTTGCTTAGTGGAGAGAAACCAAAGAAAGAGAAAGGAACTCTGGTAAGAGAGGGAAAGCCAGAAAAGTCATAGAAACGGTATCATCTTGATTTGGTGCTTCTCCATGAACCTCTCAAAATTGCATGAGATGTAAGAAAGCATATGCTGCAGGGTGTGACAGTTTTACAAAGGGTACAATAGGCTTAATTTTGAGCAGGGCTATTGCGAAGGAACACAAAGCAACACTTGGCAAAGACAGAGCTCTGAAAAAGAGCCATGGAGAATTTAAATATGAGAGATCTGAAGAAATCACAGATCTTTAGACTTTCACAGATTGTGGAATCAGAAATTCAATATTAGACCTAAGCTATACTTCTCTTCCTGTTTTCTTTCCTTTTGCTTGCTTGCTTAACTCAGCATTTAGAGCTGAGCCAAAAAAAAAAAAAAAAAAAAAAAAAGGCTGAACTTTATTATAACAGTTAATCTATCCCCAAATGATTTAGTCTTTTTGTATAATAATAAGATCTTGGTACCAATATTGTTCCCAGTCACAAGGAGCTCTCTAAGTGTAAAACTCTTGCTTTTTAAATTACAAGATTTTCTTACGAAAGCAACACCTTTGGGAGGGATTTAGAAGGCTCCCTGTCCAGCTCATCTCAAGCTCATTTGGTTTAATAGCTCAAAAGTCTCTTCAGAGCTCTTGTCTAGGATATCTTTTCTCTTGGGTGTATTGCCTAAGGGTGTGAAAAGCCTGAGGTCTTATTATCTTAAAAAAAACCCCCAAATAGAGCCCTCAAACAACTTTCCTAGTAGCATAGAAGTCTTTCCTCTAAACTGTAAATAACAAGGAAGCAGGTAAACCTACTTTCCTTTGAAAACTACAAAATAAGTAAAAGAGGTTTACCTTACTGAAACATGGAGAATTTTGAATTCCAAAAGGAGAATTATAAAACACAAAATGTATTAAATAAGAAGTTTTTAAAAATAACAATTTATATTTAATGTTAAATATTATTTCTAATAAGATATTATTCTTTGACAATTTTGAGAAGTTTAGTGACAAATTAAGATTTTAAAATGAAATCAATGTGTTGACATGTATAAATACTTCTTTTTAAATGTGCACTTTTAGGTAAGACTTCTCCTTTCTATAAGGAAATACAAATAATATAAAAGGTCTCATTTATATGATCTAAGAAGATGTTTCTTCTCTCTTTTCTTTTTTTTTTCTGTAAGTTATTACCTATTTCAAAATTGTGTCAGTCTAAGACCTTGAAGAACCCTTAGAAGAAACCTTGAAGAAACCATCCACACCTTCATTGAAACTCTGTACTACAAAATCCTTTCTGAATTACTCCCTCTTCTTCCTTTATTGACTTTTTCCCCCTTTAACTTAATACTATCCCCAGTTACCTAACATTTGATCAACAGTATCTTGTGGCAACTAAGTCACTGTCCTGTTTTTTCTCAACTCAGACTGTCTGGAGCCTTGTTCCATCAAGCAGTAACTGTGCACTTAACACGTTAATAGTCTTAACACAAAAAGATAGAGAGAAATAGAGGTCTTTTGAGGTGGGAATCATTAAAGACAGACACACAAATGCATTCGGTGCCAGATTTGATTACCTCAAACAAGTGAAATTAAAGTAAACATTTTATCATCTCCAATTACACAGTTTCTCTCCTGGGGATAATTAAGACAAATTAGTAGAAGGCAGCAATGGCAATCTTTACTTAGTTCTAGAGACAAATGAACAATGCACAACCTAAATAACATTAGCCTAGATGTAGTTACCATTCAGTTATTAAATATAATTATTATATAAACTGGGATCATCCTTTAATTCTCTCCGCTATCCCTTGCAAAATTACAGATATCACTTAAGTCACACTTTCTACATGAAGTCCTCTTTGAGTATAATGCAGTTTATGAGGGAACAGCTTGGGTTAGAAAGAAGCAATCAGATTTGAGATTCAGTCTGCATCTTGTTAACTGGTGCCACTGAAACACCCAGTTAACTTCTCTGAGCTTAACTGGGTCATATTTGTGAATAACAAATATGATAATGTGAGTTTCAGTTTTCAGTGAATGGTAAAGCAGTATTAAAATTTAAACATCAGTTACTGGCTTCTCATCAGTTACTACTTTTCTAATCTCCAGTATTTTCTTATAGAAGAATCATAGAAGAATGTAGAATTATTATTGTAAAGATCATCACTGTGAATTAATAATTCAACTGGAAAACATTTATTTAGAAACTATTATATGAACCACATAGTCAAAATTATTTGTGTGCTCAGTAGGTGCTTTTCACTATGCTGCGGTCATTTATTTGGGTAACATGTACATTATTCATATGTATGTTCCAAATGTTGATTACATCATGTGTTATTTATTCAGATGCTCAATAACCTGTTAGAAAATATAAATAATAAATAACAATAAAAATGTGTTTTGTTGATTTCAGCAATAATATTAGGCAAGTAAAATATATTTTAAATTACTAAGAGGAAAACAATTCTGAAGGGTAAAACAATGTGCTTAAGATTATAGAGATAGCTCTCAGTGAGAAAGTACTTATTATATCAAAATATATATTAAATTATTTGCCAAAATATTATATGGTGTACTTTTCTACTTATAGTAGCATTTTCCTAATCAATACATAATTCAATTAGTGTATAAAATTTATGGAAATATTTTTTACCTCAGTTTTGCATCCAAAATTAATATCTTGAGTTTACATGAGATGCTACACATGATCTAGAATATCTATGGATAGCTCTGGTTTTGGACCAGGAACATTTTCACATTAAAGAAAATCCATGAAATTTCTCAGTCTTTGGCAGAGTTTCTTATGCATGTGTTTAATATATGAACACTTCATGACTATTTTAATAGAGAGCTTTAAAACAGGTAAATTAAGGCATTGCTTTTCTGCCTCTGCATTGACATGCTGAGTTCTAAACACAAACATGACTTGGTCAGAATGAGTGGTAAAGGTTAGTTAATTTTTTTAAATGCTAGTTGTAGAACATGGTATCCCTTTGATCTTCCTTTTCTTCTTTTTAAAAATTAGTTATCAGGTACCAAGTGCCTTCCCACTAAACCAGAACCTTCTGTCCCTCCGTAACTCCTTAGTGTAACACCAAAATACCAACTCTTTCTACACCGAATATTCCTAGCCTTGAACCTTTTCTTATTCTTTTAAAATATTAACTGCCTTATATCCCTATATCCAGATTTTTGTTGTGATAATGCTAACAGAGTAGAGTTGATCAAGGGCATATCTTTTAGCCTATTTATCTTGCTTCTTCAAGTGTATAATAAAAGATGGAGTAGAACTTCATGATTTCTAAGCTTTCATTTATTTAAATGTCACTGTGTGTGTATAATACCACTTTTGAGCTTGTCTGAATGTTTCTCACGTGGACCTTTTCATTTTACTGATGAGCAGTATAACAGAATTTGAAAGGAGTCTAGGCTATTTGCATCATTGACTCACCAGTCATCACGTCTCCATTTGAAAATTTTCAGCAGCAGTAAGTCTTATTCCTTTATAAGAAAGAGGTTTCAATTTGTTGGTAGTTATGATTAATAGAAAGTATTTTATTATAGGGAACCTAGGACCAATGCTTGGTCTTGCACCTACTGCTCCGTCAGGAAGTTTCTTCAAAGGGCAGGAGAACATCTAAGTCAGTGCTTTTGGTTTTTCTTAGGCAGGGTAACGCCTTTCCATTTGTAGTAATATAAATTAGCACACAATAGTTATTGGAAGCCGTGTGACCTAATGACATAGCACTGTTAGAGTCTGTGTTTGAAATTCTCCAGATAAGAGCTGTTTTACCAGGTGTTTTCTATTTAGCATATATAAATTGCCTACTTTATTGTCTAGAACATAGTCACCATAATGTTTCTTTTTGCCTCAAAACACAATTAAAATGCTAAAGTTAAACTTCTTTATCAAGTTCTCATGGTTTTTTGGTCATAATTCTACTAGAGGCACTATATTGCAATTATTATTATCTTTTACATGGATCTTTACTCTTTATCCTTTATTAGAGAGTTTTGGGTACAAGAGCTCTCCATTTTCATCCCTGTATCCACAGTGCCTGGACCACTGCATGTTCTTAATATATAATAAGTAAAAGAATATGCTTAAAGATGTTGTTGGTGAGCCCGTTCAGTTTCTTGACTTTGCTGCGCCCAGGAATTTGAGAGCGAGTATAAAGTAAAAGTAGGTAACGAAACTTCATTGCCAAGTGAAACTGCGGTCTGCTGGGTCACAGCGGGCTGCTCCACCGTGAAAAAACACCAGTTGACACTGGAGAAACTCCCTTTACAGGAGTCTTACGTGATTACTTGTGAAGGGGTGGAAATGTGCATTTGTCATTAAGCATATTGTGGGTGGTCTCCTTAATGCTTATGTGCTACTGTTGTTCTTGCTAGTACATACCTCCTGTGTCTTATGAGCATTTTAAATCTCCACCCAATGATGTGGTTTTTGCTATTATAATCAGCATAGGTATGCCCAAGGATACTAATCATAGATTTCTGCACTTGCATGAATCTGGGAATTTTTCCTTCTATTCTTTTACCGCTTTGCTGCAGTTTACCACAAGCACAGAATGTGATTTGTGCACTGTTGGGCAGTTTATTCTCTCCATCTATTTGGTAAGTTTGTTCCTCTTTAAGAGAACCTATAAGCACACTATCTAACCTACGTTAATGTCACATGTGTACTAGACCATACAAGCACCTCAAAGCATCATGAGAAGATATTTTCTATTCCCCTAGATTTTATATCCCTCTTCACACAACATGGAACTCCTCTTCATATTAAATCACTAAGGCTCTTTCACATGAACTGCTCTGTGGGTTAAGAGAAAAAATAAGAGCCATTGTTTCACAGTGTCTTGCCATTTGGGTGTAATATTTAGTGATATGCAGCATATGTCTTCTGCTGAAGTGACAGGAGAATCTCAGGCTGGTTTCTCAGCAGCCTCACAGATTAACTGCAAAGCTGAAACGTGGCATAAACCTTCCTTTGCTCAGACTGGCATATGCCCCTCACCCATTCTGCTGAGCTCCTTCACACCTATCTCTTATTCTCTGTCTCCCACCCACACACATTTCCTAGCTCTGTTTACTGAAGCAATAACATGCTGATATTCTAACAGCAAGCAAACTCCATGCCCAGATATTTGATTCTAATATTAATTGCTAAAAAAAAAGGAATCGAGGCTACTTGATAAAATATCAAATTTCTGGTGTGGAGAATGTAATAGACAAGATAATACTAGAGTATCTTATAGTTCCAGAAATTAAGAAATGATTTTAAATGGCCAAAGCTGGAGCAATTTGTGCAACAGACTAAGTAAAAATTTAGTGTTATAACACAAAGTATAAAATAAATATAAATTAGTTCAAACAGTTATATTTAACTGTTTATTAAACAGTTCATTTATATTAAATAGATTTTATTAAAATATACTGAATTTAATTTGATTTCAATTTATATTAAATAAATAGGAGCAAGCAGACAAATATCCAATGCAAAAGCATGCCAAATAAATTATTTAGATACCCCACTCTCAAGAAATGGAGCATGTCTCTCCACTCCTTTAGTGTGGGCTTGTGCATAGTACCTTCTCTCCCAAGAGAACAGTATAGAAAGAGAAAAAATGGGCTGGGGACAGTGGCTCATGCCTGTAGTCTCAGCATTTTGGAAGGCCAAGGAGGGCGGATCATGAGGTAAGGAGTTCCAGACCAGCCTTACCAACATGGTGAAACCTCATCTCTACTAAAAATACAAAAATTAGCTGGGCATGGTGTTGGGCCACTGTAATCCCAGCTACTAAGGAGGCTGAGGCAGGAAAATCACTTGAACCCGGGAGGCAGAGGTTGCACTGAGCAGAGATTGCAGTGAGCAGAGATTGCACCACTGCAATCCAGCCTGGGCGACAGAGACTCCTTCTTTTGAGACTCCTTCTCAAAAAAAAAAAAAGAAAAAAGAAAGAGAAAAAATGTAACTTTACAATGGAGAAACATGATACACCTCAGGTTGGTGATCAAGATATGTCCTATTATCAGGGACAAGCTTTGTTGATATTATGTATAATTGATGGTAGGGTGTGTTGAGAATGGCACTCTATCTGTGGTTGTTCTTCCCAAAACTTATAGCCTCAGTTTTATTATGAGAAAAACATTAAGGAAACTAAATTGAGGGGTTCTGAAAATAGGATCATTCCATAAAATATCTGATCTTCAAAACTGTTAAGGTAATCAAAAACAAAGAAAGTTTAGGAAACCAGTACAGACCAGAGGAACCTGAGGAAAAATACCAATTAAATGTGGGATGCTGAATGGAACCCTGAAACAGAGGAAGAATAGTAGAGAAAAACTAATACATTTCAAATACATTGTAGAGTTTGGTTAGTAACAATGTATCAATATTAGATCATTGTTTATGACAAGTGCACCATAGTAATATAATAATGGGAGAAACTGAGGGTAAGGAATACATGAACTCTTTAGTATCTGCATAATTTGTTTGTAAATCTAATACTGTTCTAAAATTTATATATGTGTCTGTATGTATATTATAGATATTTACATAAAATACTACACAGCAAAAAATGGGGATTTTGATAGGTGGTTTGTAGAGAATAAATGAGTGAACAATACTGATGGTTTGGCCCCATGTCCTCACTCAAATCTCATGTTGAATTGTAATCCCTAATATTGGAGGACGGACCCAGTGGGAGGTGACTGGATCACAGGGGTGGATGATGGATAATGAGTTCTCAGAAGATTTGGTTGTTTGAAAGTGTGTAACACTTCCCCCTTTGCACTCTCATTCTCTCTCTCTCCTTCCTCCATGTGGAGACACGCTTGCTTCCCCTTCACCCTTCTGCCATGTTTGTAAGTTTTCTGAGGCCTGCCCAGCCATACCTCCTGTACAGCCTGCAGAACTGTGATTTAATTACTCCTCTTTTCTTCATAAATTATCCAGTCTCAGGTAATTATGTATAGTAGTGTGAGAACTGACTAATACAAATAGCAAGTACTGGACAAAGACTCTACTCAGGATCAGACTGGTCAACAATCTGACTAATCTTCAATGCTGTACCAGCCCTACCATGCTTATACCTGGACTTAGCTTCAGAAAATAATAACACTTCTATTAGGTTGGTGCAAAAGTAATTGCAGTTTTTGCCATTAAAAGTAATGGCAGATATTTTGGTTAAAGACCATTAAGTCTTCATATGCAGCCAAATCTAAATTATGAAAAATATAGTGTGAAAAATTATCTTCTATTCTTACATATAGATGTTAAATATAAATGCTCTTAAATCCAGCATAAAGCCCTTCTTTCTTTACTTATATGCTCCGTACATTGACTTACCTTCCATTGTCCTAACCCAACAATCAAACTGAAAGATAGACCAAGGGTGTAAAAGATTCAGAAATTTAATTATATAAAATGCTCACACACATAGAAAGAGAGAGAGAAAAAGAGAGAGAGAGAGAGAGAACTAGAACCAGGAGCTTTGAGGGAAAACAACAGCCACAGAAGATTTAAGTCTCAGTAAACAGTTTTATATGCAATTTCCACAAACATATTTTCATTTGCTATAAAACAACAAACAGCTTGGGAGGAGAAGCCAGAAATAAGCACAGAGAAAGCAAAATAGTGTTAAATAAATACTGGCTTGCAAAAAAGAAATTGCAGCCCATATTGAAATATGCTTATGTTATGGTACTTCAAAATGTAATAAGTTTATCTGACAAACAATAATTTGGTTTGAATTTAAAACAAATTCCCCTTTTGTCCTAAGAAAGTATAGTGTTAGACTTTGAAAGATGAATGGTTGTTTTTGCTCAGATATTGGTTATTACCACAAAACTACACCCTGGCTAGGCTACTTAGATTTTGTAGTAGTACTGAGAGAAATTTAGTTAAAGCAATTATTTGAAAGTTAAGCAAAGATGTCTAAAAAAAGAGAGATGGTAAAACTTATAAGTGAAATTAAATGTAATTTTCACTATAAGAAAAAAAGGGATTTCAAGTGAAAAGTTTTTTTTTTTGGAAAAGGAGTTAAAGTGAAACATAGCATGAGTATAATACTTGAATAATTAGTTGGATTAGTGTTTGACTTAATACTCATAAAACTCAAAGCATTTAAGGTTATGAGTTGAAAATCAATGAAATCCAAAGAAACAGTAAATAATCTTGTACCTGTTCCTTGTTCTGTACCAGAATAGAGTAAGATTTTATATGTATCTATACACATATACACATATAGAATTTTTACACATATATATACACATGTGTACATTAAATATACACAAAAATCTTCACTCATGCACCTTTATGTACATGTAATATACATAAGAATGTTCACGCATACACCACTTGTGCAGACAGCACATGTGGCTGTTCATTTTGCTTGTAGAAATTAGAAAGAATGTGGCCAAGGATTCATTATGCATCCACTAAATATCTTTATACAGAAGACACTATTGTTTAAATTAAGAATACAGAAATGAAGATTTCTCACAACCTTTCTTCTTGAGCTTATGACCTAACAAGGATATATAGAAGAAAATAAATTATAATACTATTATTCTAAATATTTTATTTATGTTTCCCACTGTTCCAGAAAGAATAAAGGAAATAAAAAATAATTATAATAATAACATGACCTGAAAATGGAACAAAATGCAATTATGTTCACTGTGATAATTCAGTGATTTAAAAGTATTAACAACTTAAATTCCTAGCAAAGGAAATCATTTGAATTAAGAAGAAAATACATCTAGATACTAGAATATCCTGCACTGCCTTGGAAGTATTTCCATGGAAGTATATTCATAATATGATTAAGAGAAAAACAGTACCTAATATAAATCTTTTTCAGAAAAAATAATATGCATATATTTATTTAGATTATATATGTAGATGTATAATCTCTCCACATATATACATATAAATATGCGTTATACATATGCACATAAACACACAAGGAAAATAAATAACAGCTGTTTTTATGATAATGTTTATGATTCAAGGAGAAGCAACTGACATAATTATCATTACCATATGTAAATATTTTATTATTTTTATGTATCTTCCAATTATTTCTACATGTAAATATAAACAAATATAAACCTGTATTCTGCTTTTCAGGGAGGGTCAATTTATAGGTTTCTATTTTTATAATACATATGCATTACTTTAAATAATTTTTAGGCGATTTCTATTTCTGGCAGTCTGGTGTATTAGATGCTGATGGACAATAAGGGAAAGTACATAAAATCTGAAGTATACGTTTTTCGATTGTTTACATTTCTTACATATTAACATGTTAAAAATTTTAAATTTTCTCATAATGTGAACCATGGAAACTCTTAATTCCACCTTAACCACGTTGATATAATTTTCACTCCCCACATACATAACTTTTGGAATTGTTTGTGAAACCTTCTAGTCATTTATTATGCAAATACCAAAAAATTAAATCTACATTTTAATTTTCCTCCTTATTTAGATAAAATATATCATTCTATGTATACTGTTCTGAACTTCATTGTCTTCCCTAATACATTTTGGGCACTTTCCATATTGCTACATAAGATCATCTCCATTCTTTTTAGACACATATGCATGTGGGGCATAAAACCTAGATGATGAATTGATAGGTGCAGCAAACCACCATGGCACATGTATACCTATGTAACAAACCTGCACATTCTGCACATGTATCCCAGAACTTAAAGTAAAATAAATTAAAAATAAGTAGACACATAGACCAATGGAACACAAAAGAGAGTCTAGATATCAATCAATACACTTACAAACAACAATTTTCAATATCAACAATGGAAAAACCTCATGAGGGAGATACTACTGAATAACGGGAGGAAAAAGCACTAAAGATTCAGAGAGTCAGTATGAGGACTGAATCTGTAAGATATGTCACTGAGGACAAACTTAAGGGTAAAATTTTACTAACTGAACTAAGCATAACTAAGAAAAGACTAGAAATCTAGTTTTCCCACTATAGAATCAATGAATGCATTTTCTACTATGACATGCTACTTTCAAAAAAATCCCTCAATTTTTGTTAATTTCTCTCTGGTAGTTACCTGATTGTGGAAAATTATTTGGAAAATATAAAAATGTATTATTCATATATAGCCTGTATTGCTTAATTTGTTTTTCTCATTTTGGGTACAGGTGTTACCTTGCACAGACCAGCCAATAAAATCATAATTAATGTTTAACATCTTTTGATTTCTTATTATATATGAGAAAAAAGTTTGAAAGTATAAATACAAAAATTTTTAATGTATAGCTGTATGCCTTTATGGATTATGACAGTGAGGTGAGGGAGGAAGAAAACATAGAGAAAAATAGTAATAAAGTAACAAATATACTAGAAAACTTGGGATTAGTGCCTCAGGGAGGAGACTCAGCATAAGATAGCCACAATGATAGCACCTAACAGCAGAGTGCTTTATAGGTTAATAAGTGTTCTAATGTATATTACCTTATAATTTTATTTTAAAATTGAAAATGAATGTTATATAGATATTCAGTGGCTGAAATAATCTCATCCAACTGGGAGAATCAAATACCTTTAGATGTGTCTCTATACCTCGATAACATTTTGGGGAAAAAAAAGTGGGCATGGGCCGGGCACATGGGCCGAGTGGGCATGGGCTGGGCGCAGTGGCTCACGCCTTTAATCTCAACATTTTGGGAGGCCAAGGCAGGTGGATTTCAAGGTCAGGAGATTGAAACGTCCTGGCCAACATGGTGAAATCACGTCTATACTAAAAATACAAAAAATAGCTGGGCATGGTGGTGCGTGCCTGTAATTCCAGCTACTTGGGAGGCTGAGGCAGGGGAATGACTTGAATCAGGGAGTCGGAGGTTGTACTGAGCTGAGATCCTGCCACAGCACTCCAGGCTGGTGACAGGGTGAGACTCGGTCTCAAAAAAATAAAAAAGTAGACATATAGGGGTAGTTCCTACAGAATGTCTTTCATCGGATAATTATAGTAGGCTGTCCTTCATATTAAGGGATAAAACGCATAGACATTAATAAAGGTGTGGTCCCACAGAGGTTATCTCTCTCCCAGCCTGCGGGTTGTGTAGCCTGCTGTCTCCAGATTTCCCATAGGCCTTTGTGCGGACCCTTCTTCTCTCATGGATCTGTGAACAATAAATTGCTTCTGTTATTTCATGTGTTTTGTTGTGCGGCCTCCTCAGCGTCTCACTCTCCTCCCAGTCAGGACTCTCCTGGAGGCTGACTATATGGGTAGGAATAAACTGGGTACAGATTACACAAGAACCACCAGAGTGTCTGCCAGTATAAAGACGTTTCCTGTGAGAAGGACAGTCATCATGGGTTGGACCCTTAGGCTTCAGGCTGTTTGCAAGGGCAAAGTAGTATCCCATGTAAGGCATATTGTACACATCCACAGCCACTTTCCTTGGAGCCCCACAAGTGCAGAGCTGTAACTTACAGTCACTCCCCAGAGAGAAACCTCAGACCAAGTTAGAGAGAGAAAGTCACAACACAGTTGTTTGCCAGAATCAGTTCCTTGGAAACAGGACCGTGAACCTGGTCATCTTGAAGGCTGTCAGCTAGGAGCCTGTCTTTGCTTCTGGAGTTGTCCTACATGCCTTCTCATACTCTCCTTATGGCCCTTCTTCAATAACAGCATTTCTAGTCCCTCACGTATTTCTAATGTCTCAGAATTCTACCATCATGTCTGACTCCAGCCAGTGACAGTTCCCTGTTTTAAAGAGATCATGTGTGACTAGATTGAACTTACCTTCATAATTCAAGCTAATTTCCCTATGTAAAGTTCTTTCCTATTAATCATAGCTGAATCTTCAACAACACAGGCATTAGGAGCACCAACCTCCCCCATGTAGTCAATAATCCGTATTTAACTTTTGATTTCCCTAAAACCTAGCTACTATTAGCCAACTGTTAACCAGAAGCTTTAACAGTAGCATAAGTGGCTGATTTACACATATTTTGTATGTTACATGTGTTATGTACTGTATTCTTACAATAAAGGAAACTAGAGAAAAGAAAATGTTATTAAGAAAATCGTAAGAAAGAAAGTACTGTTCTGTATTTATCAATTCCCCAAATTTATGTTATCTCTTCACAAGATGAATCGACTGTCTAAAATGTTGGGCAACAGCAGCTGCAGACCTTAATCTCCAGTACATATTAAGCAACTCACCTTTCTCTTGTATGTGATGACTTTTCTCTGATTCTTAGGAGCACTTTTAGCACCACTATCAGCACTTTGTATGAGTCCCATGGTGTTATTCGAGGTTTGCAATATTGCACTAAACACAATGAAAAACATGTGAGAACCGAAAGGGATCACCTTTTACCATGATACACAATTTCCTGGACAGATGAACTGCTCACCCAGAGATTATTACTCTCACCTGGGGTTTTAAGCAGACATTCGCCACCCTTGAGCTCACCACAATAACAACAGAAAGTGACAACAAAATTATTACAGAAGTATAGTATGTACCACAGTTAATTTTATACAGTTACGATTTAACACTGTACCACATTTATTTACTTTTCTCTTGACTGGGAGTGGTAACTTGTACAGTCTGTTGTTGTACAAATTCTGTTTAATTGTAACTTTTTATAATAGATTTGTGTATATTTATGGCAGCAAATGATTTAAAAAGACTGTAACTGTATATATTTTATGCATTCATGACACACATATTTTTCCTAATTTTTCAATATTTCTAGGCTATTCAGTTGATCTGAAAATTTTCTCAAATTATTGTAAATCTCTGCCAATTTTTCAATGTATCTATTTTTAAAAATCCATGCATAAGTGGACCTACAGTTTATACCCATGTTGTTCAAGAATCAACTGTACATCTGCAAAGTTTCTTCTTGCCATTTAACATAAGATATTTAAATATTCCAAATATTAAAGCATGAAAATCTGTATGTGAGAATGGGAGGAGAGGCTACGCTTTGTCTATCTCAGTCAATATTATAAAAGAAAAAGAAATATTACGTAAATATTCTAGATTAATAGAGGCTGAAGATACATTTTGATTAAATTCAATAACATGCTATACTGTAGCCTGTATTAAAGGGGGGATTATCATAAAGAAGATTATTGGATCAATTAACAAAATCAGAATGCAAATGGTAAATTACATTAAAGTATTGAATCAAAGTTAGATTTACTATAATTGACAACTGTCCTGTGGTTATATAAAGCAATATTTCTTTATTTAGAAAATGCACACTAAATTCTATAATAATATATAAAGGTCCATGATGTATGTGAATTACTTTACTAGTTGATTAAAAATGATAGATAATTGATAGATAAATAGACAGATAGTAAATGACAAGGCAAATGGGGTAAAATGTTATAAAGGGAGAGTATGTGCAAAGGGTATACATATTACTTTTTACAATTTTTATTTTATGATTATTTGTAGATACTTTAAAACAAGTTTGAAATTATTTCAATTTGTTTTATAATTAAAGTGAAACAAAGGCATTACCAGATTATTTTTTTGTGTGTGACTGAGTTTTGCTCTGGTTGCCCAGGCTGGAGGGCAATGGTATAATTTCAGCTCACTGCAACCTCGACTTCTCAGGTTCAAAGGATTCTCTTGCCTTAGCCTCTTGAGTAGCTGTGATTACAGGCATGTGCCACCACACCCGGCTAATTTTGTATTTTAGTAGAGACAGGATTTCTCCGTGTTGATCAGGCTGGTCTCAAACTCCAGACCTCAGGTGATCCACCCACCTTGGCCTCCCAAAGTGCTAGGTTTAAAGGCATGAGCCACTGCACTCAGCCAGCAGATTTTTTTTTAAGTTGATATAATTTATTTCCAAGAAAAATAAATTCTAAGTCCTCATAGAAGTTTTATAGGCAAAAGAAGTGATGCCAGTTTGAATCTCAGATGTGCAGAGGGGAAGATACCTAGAAATGGTAATTATATGGCTAAATGTAAGAGATCTATTATTTAAATTTTATATCTATCTTTAGTTAGTGTCTTTTTTTATAAGATTTAACTATAAAAATATTGGACTGCTTATGCAAATTAATAACAATGTATTTTAGAGATAACCTTTGTAGAAAAAAACTATAAGGCAAACATAACATAAAGTGTGAGAATTGGTTGATAAGTGGAATTCTATTGTTTTAAAATTGTTCTGTTCTTCATTAAATAGCATATAATTTGAAATTAGGCAGTGATAAAGATTTACATAATATTCTATAAAGCAACACACAAGCAAATATATGCACATACAGACATACACACACGTACACATACACAACAGTAGAGTTAAAAATATAGAAGATAAAATAGAAAAGCAAAAACTATGAGGTTTACCTAGTAGAAAAGAGCAAAGGAGAAAAAGAAAAAAAAGTATGAGCTCACAGGATGAATAGAAAATAATCCCCAATATGAAAGACTTAACCATGACAATAATTCACTAAATATAAATCAACAGAACTTCTAATGTAAATGCAAAAATTATCAGACTGAGTCAAAATGCAAGATCTTCATTCTTTCCTCTTTTTGTGATCTAAACACTTTTGAAGAATAATGGTCAATTATTTTGTTAAATGTTCCTCAATCTGTAGTATTCTCTGATTGAACTGAGTTTATATATTTTTGGCAGTAATAACAAAATTACGCTGTGTGCTTTTCATTTAGTCTTATGAAACGGAGGGAAAATCTCTTACGCATTCACCTAAATGGTTAACTTTTTTTGGTGCTCTTCATTTTTTGGGTACATTCACATTTCTTGTTTCATTTTCCTTCTCACTGATGAAGTTTATTTACTATTTCTTTTTGTGAGAAACTATTGGTGATAAATGTCTTCAGGATTTCTGTATCCAAAAAAGTCGTTATGTCATCTTTATTTTTATTGTTGTGAATATAGAATTCAAATTTGACATTTCATCATTTTAATTTAAAAAATATGTGTTTTCTGTATTTTCTCTTGCATTGTTTCTGACAAAAAATGTGCTATTTCTTTCATTGGTTCTCTGTATGTAATGAATCTTTCTTTTATTTCTACTTTCAACATTTTATCTTTCTTCCTATTGGTGCAATTTGATTATAATATGCCTTGGTATAATTTTCTTCATTTTCTTCTGTGTGAATTTACACAAGCTTTTCTGATCTGTAATTTATAATTTTTATTATATTTGGAAACCTGAGGGCACAGGCCACTCTATCTTTTTCTTTCTTTTTTTTTTTTTTTTTTTTTTTTTTTTTTTTTTTTTTGAGACATAGTCTCGCTCTTTGGCCAGGCTGGAGTGCAGTGGCATGATCTTATTTCACTGCAACCTTTGCCTCTTGGGTTTAAGTGATTCTCCTGCCTCAGCCTTCAGAGTAGCTGGGGCTACAAGTGCACACCAGCACACTCAGCTATTAGTAGAGACAGGGTTTCACTATGTTGTCCAGGATGGTCTCGACTTCTTGACCTCGTGATCTGCCCGCCTTGGTCTCCCAAAGTGCTGGCATTACAGGCATGAGCCACTGTGCTTGGCACCACTATTTTTTTTTTTCAAATACTTTTCTTTCCTTGTTCCCTGTAAACAATATCAGTTACATACATCTTAGGTAACTTCTCACTGTTTTTTTTTTGTTTGTTTTTAGTTTTATAAAAATCTACCTGTTTCAGTTTGGATAATTTCTATTATTATATACTCAAAGTTGCTAATGTTTTTTTCTGCAATGTTTAATCTGCCATAAATTCAAACCAGGATATTTTTCTGCCTTGACATTATGGTTTTCATCTCCAGGTTTTATGTATTTTATGTCTGTACATGTTAAATATTTTTCTAACTTTTTAAGCATATTAAGTACAATTATAAATTAATGTTTAATGTTCTTATCTAAAATTTCTAACATGTGCATTAGTTATAGGTGGTTTAGATTGATTGATATTTCTCTTAATTTTGGATCATATCCTTCCATGTCTTTGCATGCCTGATGAGTTAATTTATTGGACACCAAACATTGTGGAATTTACATTATTAACTACTTAATATTTTTGTGTTGCTATAAATATATACATATCTTTTTTTTCTAGGATGCTATTAAGTTACTTGGAAATAATTTAATCTTGTTTGCCAGGTCTTGCTTTTAAAACATGTTACATGAGACAAAGGCAATCATTAATCTAGGGATAATTATCACTATTAGTGAGACAAATATTTTTGAATACTCTATCCAATGCCCTGTAAACAATATGATTCTCTCGTCTGGCTAATGCCTGATACTATGTTTGGTCCTGTGTGAGTGCTGGGTACTCTTCTTATAATCATTTATAGTGATTGCTTACTTTCTGTTGCACATTTTCCTGTTACACAAAGCCTCTGATTACTACTCTGCTGAATGCTTAGAGGAGCCCTTTGTAGATCTCCTGAATCCTGTCTCTGATCAGCTCTTTTCTTTCTGGGGCTTTGCTGTGCACACTCTAGCCAATTTGATCTTTCTGGACTCATCACTTTATTCTTTATTCAGTGAATCTTTCTAGCTCTGCCAGAATTCTCAAAATCTATTCTGCTATCTGAAAATAAGCTGGAATAATCATAAGATTCACCTTGTTTGTTTTTTTTTTCTTAGATATCATAAATTTGTTTCGTATAGTTGCTGCCTCAGCAGCTGTTTCTAGGCTTAATACATGAAACCCACCATCTTTGGCTTAGTTAAAACCTCCACTCGTGATATGGTTGTTTGCCATATAGCCTGCTTGTTCTTCATCTCACTGACTGCAAGCCCAACATATTGCACAGATGCCAACTGTAATAAAGCCTAAGGTTAAACATCACAGTCATGCAAATGAATTCTTAGCTTCATGTGTTTTCTTTAAAATAGGCAGTTCACAACCCCTAAGGAAAAGCCTAAAGGAAAATACCTATAGACCTTGATAAAGGCATAATCCCAAAGGTTTCCTTTCTCTGTCACTCCCTACCTGCTGGCTACCTACCCGCTAAGTTACCTTATACCTCCAAACTCTTCCTTGGCCTCCTATTGGCACCCCTAACTTCTCTGGACCTGTGAGTAATACATTTCTTCTATGTTATACATTTTGCTTTCACTGCCTAATGTGTCTCACCTGAACCTAATTTTCCCCACTGATCAGGGCTTTCCTAGAGAGTGAATGTCTGGTTTATTGATGCTTTCAAGAGAGAGACATCAAGACTAAATTACAAAAGAAATCACAACACCAGGGTCACTGATATTCCTTGCCTGATGTCCAATGACATAAAACTTTTAAAAAATATATTTCATCTAATGTTTTTAGTTGTTTTAAAGTAGGAGGGTAGGTCCCATCATGGTTGATTCATCTTGCTGGAAGCAGAAGTCTGAATGATTCTATTTGCTTACAGATGAAAAAACTAATCTATATGATATAAATTGAACAAGTCTGCCTGTGGGAGAGAATTGACTGGAAGAGAACAAGCAATTATTTTGTGATGATGTAAATGTTCTGTATCTTCTGTGGGTGGTTTTTATAGAGTCATTTTGTAATTGCCAAAACTCATGGAAAAATCACACCTAAGATTTATGCTTTTTATTTTCCGTCATGTATGTCATAAAAATAATTAAAATCTTTATATTTGCCCTTGCTCATCCATTTCTGACCTTCAAATAAAGAAGTCAATCTGACATTCTAGCCCAGGTACTCTTTCCTCCTTCCCCTGCCACCCTCCCCAATGAGTCAGCCCGCACAGACACAGAGAAACAAAGACACTGAAGTTGGGCTCATTCCCATCATACAAGATATTCTACCTCTTCCATTTCTAGCAAAGATGTAAGTTCTTCAGATAGACTCTAACACAGTGTTATGATACACAAAATGCACACTACCCATTAATGTTGTTTGATAAAGTCTAACTCAGTCCATTTTCCTTAGTGTAATGGAGAAATGTGTTACTTTTCCTCTCAGTGTTTGTTTTGAATATCACTGACAGCCACTTTCACCAACCTGGTCTGTTGGAATACAGTGCTACCAACTTCCTGGGTTTTAAGGGACAGATTTATTATTACATCAGTTTTAATGGTTTCTAAGAGTTGTGACTTTTTTGTTTCAGGGCTACCTGCCCCTCAGTTAGGTTTCATAGTTTGGCAGTTATAGCTTCTTAATTTATTATCATGAAAGTTATGGTTTGCAGACTTGTTTTTAATCCATTATTACCGCCCTTAAAATATATTACAACCTGTCATTATGAAAAATAGGGCTCAGTAGTGAAGATGGCCTCGGTTTTTGAGAAGATTTCTTGCTTGCTTATATGCATTTTAAAAGGTAATATCAAGCCAATCATACACATTGGCTGTGGATTTTATTTCTATGGTGTTGAGCAGCTGATAATATAACAAATGTTTGTATCTGGGAACTACTGGGGGGAAAATGATTTTTTTCTCATTTTATAGAATAATACTTATATGATGACCAAAATTTAGAGGGCTAAAGCCAGTGTCTCCAGGCAGGTAGAAGGGCACAGGACCGAGAAGCAAAGCACATGGGTTCCGGTTCCCTTGCTTCTCTTTGTTAATCTTCAAATCGCACATGATTATCACAATAGAGTGGTAATTATAGTGATAATATAATGATCATGAACATTAAAGACAAAGATCATATTCTAAAAGCTTCCAAAAAAGAAGAAGAATTTATTTAAGAATTATGAAGCTTGATATGGACATTAGCTTCTCCATGTCCAGGCACAGTGGCTCATGCCTGTAATCCCAGCACTTAGGGAGGAAAAAGCAGGAGAATCACTTGAGGCCAGAAGTTGGAGATATTAGCTCCTCAAAAGCAATGCTAGATATGAAAAAAATAGGAAGGTAATATATGCTTCTTAGTTATTGAATGAAAATGATCTTTGTTGTATAATTTAGGTAAAATCTGATTTCCAATCAAATTTTAAGACATACCACTCAGTTACCCACACTGAAAACAGTATTTGAAGAAGTGGTGCAATAATGTCAGAAACAAATCCAGGGACACTGCAAGAGGTAGACACAGCAGAGATAATTAAATATCTTATTAAAGTTTGTTTTCAAGGCGAAGACACTCATATAGACATAGTCACAGCTACACACATACATCAAAATAATAAGAGAAAGACTATCTCTAATAATTCAGAATTACAGTACTATACAATATCAACATAATGCTTTCTTTTGCTGAGATTTTTAAAATGTCTTTATTAATTTGTCCTATTGCACATATTAGCAAGTTTTTTACATTTCTTTTGTAATTATTTAAGACTCAGAGTTTCTTTCGATTTTTGAGATAGCCTACAATTACAGTCATGCACTGTATAACCATATTTCAGTTGATGATGGATTGGATATATTACAGTGGTCACAAAAGCTTATAATGGAGCACAAAAATTCCTATGGCCTAGTGATGTTGTAGCTATTTTAACATCATAGCACAACATGTTACTCACGTGTTTGGGGTGATGCTGGTGTATACAAACCTACCACACTACTAGTCATATACAAGTATAGCACCTACAATTATTTATGAGGAATATAAGCATATTAAGGTTATTGAGATTATTTAATAAGGTTATTAAGGTTATTTGATACATTTACATAAAAAGTACTAATATAGTACTCATAAAACACAGAGTAAAGTTTGGTACACCCTGTCCTCAGAGAAGTCATACAGTGTCTTCCATTTGCTCTTCTGAATATAGAATCCATGCTGCAGGCATCAATATTCTATTAATATATAGTGACACTAGAAAACTGTAAAATAAGTGCTATAGGTCATGCTAGTAGTATAATTCAGTTCAAAGTCAAGAACACTGGCTAATGATGAAGTGCCTAAAGCAAACCTATATTTGTTAAAAATCATTTAAGTTTTGGAATATGACAAGTTTCTCAAATTTCAAATGAGGTATTACTGAAAGGGAGAAAGTCAAGTTTTATTAACATTTATTTTTCCACTGGGAAATATAGTACTAGAGCCACTTGATAGGGATAAACACTGGGAAATAACAGTACTAGAGCCACTTGATAGGGATAAACAATTTTGTTTAGCTTTGGATTCGAAGACCAAACCACTAAACTTTCTTTCCAGTATCGTTATTACTAGGAAGGTCAAATAAAGTTTCCTGAATACAAACTGGATCATGCTTCTCACTTGAGAACATTCAATAGGTTTTTCAGCTTAGAATATAATGACATGCTACATTGGAATTTGTCCCTCTCTTCCTCTTCAGCCACAAGTCCAATTTGGCTCTCCATTTCAGTCACTATGAACAATTAATGTTTGTCTGGGCCAGTACATTTGTTCATATCGTAACTGTCTATTTTTTGAGACATTCTTATCTGTCGCCAGGCTGGAGTGCAGTGGCGTGATCTCGGCTCACTGCAACCTCTGCCTCTTGGGTTCAAGAGATTCTCCTGCGTCAGTCTCCCAAGTAGCTAGGATTACAGGCACATGCCACCATGCCTAACTAATTTTTGTATTTTCAGCAGAGACAGGGTTTCCCCACGTTGGCCAGGATGATCTCAATCTCTTGACCTTGTGATCTGCCCGCCTTGGCCTCCAAAGTGCTGGGATTACAGGCGTGAGCCACCCAGTGCTCCTACAACTGTATATCTTTTTATAGCATTTTTTTGTGTGTTTGCAATGCCCCTTTCCTCCATTATTGCCCAGATGTTATTTTACTTCAAGCTTTAGATACATTAAACACTCTACAACTGCTGAAAGCCTCTAGCATAATGCTTGACATATAAAAGGAAAGCGTAGTAAAGTTCCAAAACACAAGCTGTTTTTATATATATATGGTATATGCAGATATAAACTATATTATATATAATATGTATATACATACAGACTATATTATATATACATATTATATATGTACAAATATATAATATGTATATACATATATATGAGAGACTGGGATTTGAATTCCAGCTCTTGTTTCTTTTACCAGTGTGATCATGGAAAAATGGCTTTATCTATTTGAGCCTCTTTTTCCTATTCTTTAAAATGAGATATGAGAATAATGCCTGTCTCAGAGAACTTCTGCCATGGCTACATGAGACCAGTAAATGTCACAGGTACTCAATAACTCTGAGATCTTTCATAATACATGTTACATCTATTCATATTTTGCCTTCATGGTTTAATATATGCCTGGAATACTTCAGTTATTTAAAAATGATTACTTTTAAATTAAAATAATAAAGGTAATGATAGTAGTAGTGGTGTTAGTTTATATGATGACAAGCTTTTTGAAAGAGGCCAAGAGGAATCTCTAAGTTGAAAGATCTTTGTGAAAATAATCTTTTAAGAAGTGCTTCCCTACAGCATTGATAGGCAAAGTGAAAAGATATGAGCCACAATGTTCAGTAACTTTGCAAACAAAAATTTCCACATGATTTGGTGGAGGAATATAGGCAGCACTGCAGTTTTATAAATATTTTGTGTATACTTGAAAAGATATGTTTGCTCCCATGTTGTTGAGTTTAGCTCTCTATATAATTCTAGTAGATTGTTTGTTAATTATATATTTTAAAACAAATACATTTCATTTTAAAAAATGATTCACTTTTCAAGATTTATTATTCAAGGATTTATTTTTGAAATATGATTTATTGTCCCACTACGATAATAGATTTACTCTTTTAACCTGGTTTTTTGGTCAGTTTTCATTTATGTATGTTAAAGTTATATGATTAATTCATTTGAGTTTACTTTGTTAGGTAAATTGAAACTCTTATAAATACATACCTCTTTTTTTTTTCATCATTAAAGTCTAATTTATCTGATAATGATACGGGTTCACTGGATTTATTTTTATTATATTTTTCCAGGCTTTTTATTTCAAACTTTTGTGACCTTATGTTTTTTAGGTATCTCTTTTAAATACCAGAGTTGCATGTAAAAAAATACAAATTTGCAGCACACACAAAAATACTAAATTTGCCTCTTTACGGGGATGAATTTGCTAGAATAATTTTATATTTTGATTCAATTTGAACATTTTATTTGATATTATTTTTTATTCTCCCTTTTTTATTTACTACTCAAGCTTCACCCTCCACCTACCCAAATCCCATAATTTTTTTGTTGTGTTTTACTTTGGTTAAATTTGGTGTTTTGTTTTTTTTTCTTGTTTGTGTTTTTTAATTGCATGTTTTTCTTCTACTAATCTACAAATCATGTAACCTAGTCAAATAATTTAAGGTACTTTAATATTTTAACATGCTTATTTGAGTTATTGAAGCCTAAACTTATTCAATACTTCCAGTCTTTTCATCACAATTTGCCACTCCTGCTAACCTATATGACCCGTATTTTAGTTCTATATGATTTTTTTTTCTTTAGTAAACAACTAAGGTGTTATTTTTATTCTTAAACTCAATAGTATTTAGCTTTTTACTTACATGTTGATCATGTTCTTCTCAATGCTTACTTTTCTTCTTCTTCTTCTTCATTCCTCTGAAGATATATTTCTTGCAACCAGGAAATATGTCTTAGAAGTACCTTTAGTGAAAAGTAAAAAGTGTAAAAATCTGTTGATAGTAAATTTTTTGTTTCATTATATTTAATTTTTGCCAGCAAGTCTTTAATTTGGTAGTATTACTGAATATGGATTTCTAAATTGAAAATTTATTTTCTTTTAGTATAATGAAGATTTTCTTCCATGATCCTCTAGGTTGCAGTGGTCTAGTCATCTGGAAATCCAGCATTTTTATCTGTCAAACTATTTTGATTTGCTTTGTAGGTGATTTGACACTTTGGCTGCTTTTAAATAAAACTTTTTATATTTAAACTTTTTATTTAAACTTTTTATATTAAATTTTATATTTAATTTTAAATAAAATATTTAAAATATTTATTTTGTCTTTGGTGCTCTGAAGTCATTTCTATAATATGCTTAGATGTTGATATATTATAATTTATTCTTCTTAGAATTCCTTGTCTTACTGAATTAAATATATTATTTAATTATAAAATATTTAATATAAAATATTTTCAATGAATAACTTTCTAGATATTCCTTGGGCCACAATATCACTACTTATATTTCTAAAACTTCAATATATTATACACTAAATGTTCTTATGTTATTCTTCATATCTCTTAAGTCATATTAAATATTTTAATATACTTTCTCATTTTTGAAAATATCTTATTACTTTGTTATTCTTTTAATATCTTTTTTTTTAATCTTTAATAAGTCTATTTCAGATCCTACATGCACTAATTATTGGCAGCAACAGTAGCTTGTTTATCTACTCATACTAATTATGGCTACTCTGCTTTGTGTTTTTAATTTAAACTAATAAGATAGGAATTTGTGATTGAGAAAATTTCAGTCCCAAGTTTAGTATAAATTCCTACACAGAAGATTTGTATTTGCCATCCCTAGACACCTGAGGACATTACCATACTGGTATGTCTTTAAAGTTTTTATTTATTTTCTTTCTGGTTTAACAGGAATTCTGCATTTCTAAAATGTTTGGAGGTGAGCTAATTTTTTAAGGTTCTTGGGAGGATTTTTTAATCTTCTCTACACTAGTCAAGTTCTTAGCAGGCGTGTTTCTTTATATCTCCCTCCATAAGGAGAAGACTTCCTGACTTCACCTATTACTTTGGAAGAAATCAAATTTATATTGGATGGGGTCTTAAATTCCATCACCCATCCCATTCAGTCCTTTGTGACTTATTTTAACCAGAAGAATTTCATATTTTTAATTCTTTTTATATGTTTAAATTTGTAATTATGATGGTTTCTTAATAATGTATGTATTTATGGGATACATGTGATGTTTTATTATAGATATACAATGTATAATGATCAAGTCATGGTAACTGTGATACCCATCATCTCAAACTTACCAGTTTTTTGTGTTGCAAACATTCCAATTCTATTCTTTTATAATAGTTATTTAAAAATATATGATAAATTATTGTTAACTATAGTCATCCTATTTTGCTTTTGAATAATAGCTCTTATTCATTCTATCTGTATATTTGTCTCTATTAACTATCACTTCTTTATCCCCACCCACTCCCCACCACTACCCTTCACAGCCTCTGGTAGCCATCATTCTACTCTCTATGTCCATGAGTTCAAATTTTTTTAAGCTCACACATATGAGTGAGAATATATGATTTTTATCTTTTTGTGCCAGACTTATTTTACTTAACATATTGTCCTGCAGTTCCATTCATATTGTTGCAAATGGCAGGATTTCATTCTTTTTATGGCTGAATATTTCATGTATATATGTATCACATTTTCTTTATTCATTCATCCATTAAATGGACAATGAAGTTGATTCCATATCTTGGCTATAGTGAAAAAGGCTGCGGTAAATAAAATTATTGTTTTATAATATATTTACATTTATAAGCATTCTTACATGTAGATGAAAGTAGAGAATAAATGCATGGACAAAAATTATCGGTCATTAGTGTGTATATGCATACTTCAGTCCTATTGATTTGACTAATAATTTTTGGTCCGTTAACATATTCAAATCGGCTAAGGATAGAGTCCCAGCTACAGATATAGCTTGATTATGTATTCAGTTTAAAATCCCAGTAATTTTCAAAAGTATCTATTTTTTTCAGTTAGCACTGATGGCAGATAGACAAAAAGTATATTGCAAGTTTAATGTACATGAAAAAGCAGTTTGAATTATACTGGCTTACTCTCAAAGTATATCATGATTCAATGTAAAAATATATGTAACATAGGTATATCAAAAATATGTGAATCTAAATGTAATCAACATAACATTTCCATAGTCATCATTGGCATAGTAGCCAATTAAGCTAACTTTCTTTGCATCTACTCTAAGCAGTATGCTGTAAATGTTTTACAGAGAAGGAAATGTTTAAAATTTCCCATCGTCTGAATCTGTTTCTGTGAATTAGCAGGTATACCTTACTTCTGTAGGTAATACCAAGCTAAAGGCACAGAAATTATTTTGAGTGTCTTGGCCCCATATGCTATTCATCTCTAAATAGTTTAATAGCTTTTATACTTTCATTGTATCATTCACTACCAAGGGTGAAGCAGAATATGTCCTTAAAACAGAACTGTTTCCATAAACCTCTGTATACCAGCATTTCAGAAAAACTCTAGGCACAACTCTTAAGTTTCTAAGCCTATGTTGCTGTGTATCACAGTCCCTTTTTGTTGTTGTTGTTGTTAATCATTCAATTATTATTTACTTCTCTATAAAGGTTAGGTTCAACTGTTTGTTTCCATATTCTCTCTAGTTCTCAAAATGGCTTTTATTCATGGATGCAGTCTTTGTTGCTTCTTTTGCTATAGAACTATTATTTGAGTAATATCTCTAGAGACCTCAGTCTAGCCTCAAAGAGCTGTCCTCACCCTTGCTTATTCAAGAGAAGAATTAGAAAATGTGCTAACAAATAACCAAGGGAAGGCCTATTAATGAAAATTTGTACAACAGCCATGCAAGCCTTCCACCAATCGAATTAATCTAAGCTCTGTTTTGGTTTAAATAAAGCCACAGCAATGATATCCACTACAAAAAGATATATCCGGATAAAATACACCTAGTATTTGACACCAGTAAAATTTGTATTCCCTCACCTTAAGAAATCAGTCTCCCTTCTTATGTCTGTAAATAAATATCATATGACTGCTTTAGTTTCCCTTTTGTGACCAGCTCAGAGCCCCTTTTTTATTTTACTTTTTAAATTAGTTGAATATATAATATTTGTACATATTTAAGGGGTACATGTGATATTTTAATAGAAACCTACAATGCATGATGATCAAATCTGGGTGATTAGGATATCCATCACTTCAAACATTGATCATTTCTTCCTGTCAGGAATATTCCAGATCTACTCTTCTGGCTATTTTGAAATATACAATAAATTATTTTTTATTATAGTAACTCTTATTGTACTACCAAACAGTTAATCTTTATTCTTTTTCTCTAACTGTATTTTTGTATCAATTAACATTCCCTATATATTCCCCTTTCACACTACTCTTCCAAGCCTCTAGTAACCAACATTCTATTCAATACCTCCATGAGATCAATTTTTTTTAGCTCTGACATATGAGTCAGAATATGTGACATTTGTCTTTTAGTGCTTGGCTTACTTAACATAATGGGTTAAGTAAGTTGGTTTCATTCATGTTGTCTTAAATGACAGGATTTCATTCTTTTTATAGTGGAATAAAAGCCCGTTGTGTATATATATTACCTTTTCTTCAACCATTTACCTACTGATGGACAACTAGATTGACTCCATATCTTGTTATTGTGAATAATGCTGCAATATATATGGAAGTTCAGATATTTCTTTGATATACGATTTCCTTTCTTTTAATACATACCCAGTAATGGAATTTATGGATCACAAGGTAATTTTATTTGCAGTTTTTTGATGAGTCTCTATATTAGAGAAAGGAAAGTCTCTTCAACAAATGATGCTGTAAAAACAATATTCACATGTAAAAGAATTAAACTAGGTACCAGTATCTCAAGAGCTATATAAATTACATAAAAATAAATTAAAAACTCAAATGTAAGAACTGAAACTTTAGAAATACTAGAAGAAAACATTGAGGAAATGCTGCAAGACATTGGTCTGAGCAAAGATTTCTTGAGTAAGACCTCAAAATCAAAGGGCACCAAAGAAATATGGGACAAATGGGATCACTTCAAGCTAAAAGGCTTCTACAATGTACGGGAAACAATGAAAAAAAGTGAAGAGACAACGTACAGAATGGGAGAAAATATTTATAAAACGATTCATCTGACAATGGATTAACAACCAGAATATATAAGGAGCTCAAAAAAGTGGATAGCAAATAATAATAATAACTCAATTAAAAATTAGGCAAATTATCTGAATTGACATATTAGAAAAGAAGGCATATATATAGCCAAAGGTGTATGAGAAAATGTTCAACATTTTCCTTTCTCCAATATGGAGACTCATCAACAAACTGCAAATAAAATTACCTTGTGAACCGTAAATTCCACTACTGGGTATGTATTAAAAGAAAGGAAATAGTATATCAAAGAAATATCTGAACTTCTATATATATTGCAGCACTATTCACAATAACCAAGATACAGAATCTAGTTGTCCAGATGATTCCCTAATGATTTCCCAGTAATCATCAGGAAAATACAAATCAAAATAAAAATGGAAAATCCTCTCACCCCAATTAAAATGTTTTTTATCCAAGAGACAGAAAATAACAAATGCTGATCAAGTTGCAGAAAAAGCAAAATGCTCCTACACTGTGATTAGGGATGTAAATTAGTGCAGCCACTATGAAAAAACTTTCCTTCTTCTAATCAGTTCTCATTGATATAGTCATCATTGAAATCTAGAGTTGGCATATTTTCTTTAACTTTGGTCTTGAACTTTTATTTGTGTGCTTGTATCCAATTGTGATAAGCCTATGTATGTCTAGTCGGTAGAGGCCCTTTATGTTGAACACTAAACTGACCTAATTAAGGTTGATAACAATAAACTAGGGGAATGTGTAGCCTCTGTGAAACCAAAGGGGAAAACCCTGTAAAGTGATTGGGTGTAGTTTTGTAGTAGTTAGGGACTGTGGTACTCTCAGGCCATGGATTTCATTAAAGAGTACTTCAAATGCAAAATGTGAATAAATAAAACTTAGTCTCATAAAAAAAATTTTAAGATGTAAGTTATTAAAGGAAATGCATTGCCAGACAATTCATATATTTTCAGAGACTTTCTCAAAGTAACAATTGCCTGTGATTTTACTATCCAGATCAGATTCATATTTTATTTATATTCCATGACTTTCCACGGTGAGTTTACTTAAAAAAAATATTTGTACTGAGACCAAAAGTGACTTAACAAAAATAGAAAGAGACAGAATCACAAAAGAGAACCTACTGGGAACACATCCAATGTCAGAATCTTGCTAGCCTTACTGAAACTTAAGGAGATTGCCTTCTTAATAAAGACAGCTCCATGTTCACACATACAGCATGAATGTCACTGTGACTATCTTGTATAAATTTGGCATAAACCCTGCATATGTTATGATACCTCTAGTGATCATAATATTTAGCTAAAAGTGGCATGTCATTTTATTTTTTTAAGAGTTGGAAGAGACAATCTGTCACACATAGTTTGGATGACAAAATAGAGGAGTTTTTGACACATTTGAGGTTCTTATGCTTTCTACCCATGATAAGCCCTTTTTCTCTCTTTACAGAAATTAACCACAAATTCATCAAAAATTTAAAAAGACTATTGAGAATATAGTGAGTTTCTTGTCACTACTAGTGTAAAATCAGAGACTTTACCATTAAAATTGTTACCATCAAAATTGTTTACCGTTAAAATTGTTTTGTGGTGATTCAGAGATTGAATGAAATGAAAGTTTCCCATAATGTGTTATGCATAAAATATAACCTGAAGATCATTTTAAAAATACAGAGTGCATGGCTACATTTATGAACTATTGTATCAGACTATATTAAGAAAGGAAACTAGAAAGCAGGATATTGTTTATTTCTTATTTTTTAAAGTAATCTCTTTACATAATTTTGTAGCAACTAAACTTTATAGCCATAACTAGACAAGTCTAAAAACACTTTCAATTTAATGGATTTATCATTCTGTGGCTTTGGATTTGATCCTGTGTCAAGATTTTGGACTCATTTCTGCTCCATTAAATCTTAGCATTCCCAAGTGCCATTTTCGTAATACCTTGTTAACTTTCATGACAATGAGTGATTTTGATACTTTCAGCTAATTCAAGCCACACCAAAGTATCAGTCTTAGTGTAGTTTTTGTTTGTTAATTTTGTTTTCAAGGAGTAAAGATGCAGTTAGTGTGACTGAAGAAAATATTTGTATTAATGACATATTGGGAAATTTAATTTAAAAAGTTGTGATGTTACTATTCTTTTATACTTGAAGGTGTTTGAAGATTTCCTGTGGATGCAACCTAAAAATAGGGGTTTCATTTTGTAAACTTTTATTAAAAATTATCTAGAATCTGAAAGAGAGAAATAAAACTCAGTCCTGAAAACCATGATATTTTTTACTTTGGAAAAGTAAAATCATCTTATTCTATCATTAGAAAAATATTTTCTCTCTTCAGATGAAATAAGGCATACATAGTAAAAGGTAAGAGCTATTGAATGTGGTATATTTCAAAAAGGTCACAGTGATTTGTTGCTTTTCCTGTGTTGAAGATATCTGGAATCTGGACTGGTTGTGTGTGTGTGTGTGTGTGTGTGTGTGTGTGTGCGTGCGCGTGTGCACGCGCACACACGCATATCTGTGTATGCACTTTGTGTGACATACTTTGATCAGTAGAAACCACTGAAAGTAACTTCTTCAGTCTAGGCTTCAAGAGACTTTTTTGATTCTACTTGTGCTGCTCTTGGATATTTGCCATTATGGAAACAGTTCAAAACTTCTGTGTTAGATGATGAGATACATTTGGTCTAGCCACAGATAATGCTCCATTAGCTAGCCAGCTGACTGCCATACATGTGAATGAGGACATCCATGAGCAACTAGTCCCCTTCCAATGTATACACTTATGAGCAAACAGAGCTAAGATCAGCCAACAATGCCCCAGGCCAGAAAAATGGCCAAGCAAAGTCATTAAGTTAAATATACAGTTGTTGCATTAAGACAAAATGTTAAAGTAATTTTTTTTAGAGTAATAACATAATTAATATTGCAAACATTATATATTTTCAAGTACTACTTGATATAATTCTTCTAATATAATGTTCTTCTGGATTCTGCAAAAAAAAATTCTCTATTCATAATATTTTCACTCAGGCTGCTTATAGAGTTTCTGTCTTGGTGATATGGTTTGGCTGTGTACTCATTCAAATCGCAACTTAAGTTGTATCTCCCAGAATTCCCATGTGTTATGGGAAGGATCCAGTGGGAGGTAATTGAATCATGGGGCTGTTATTTCCTGTGCTGTTCTCGTGATAATGAATAAATCTCACAAGAGTTGATGGGTTTATCAGAGGTTCCACTTTTGCTTCTTCTCATTTTCTCTTGCAGCTGCCATGTAAGAAGTATCTTTTACCTCCTGCCATGATTCTGAAGCCTCCCCAGCCTGTAAGTCCAATTAAACCTCTTTTTCTTCCCAATCTTGGATATATCTTTATCAGTAGCATGAAAAAGGGACTCATATTATGGATATATTTCAACCTCTGTTTTCTAAGATCTTATAGTATCAACTCTTTCAAGAGAAATTTAACTATATAAATATATATATTTTAGAACTAAAATAAATAGACCAAATTGGTTATAGAAAAGTGGAGGAATTACAATGACTATTAGCTATGAATGTCACCAACCACTACCTCATTCAAATACTCTCTTCTCGCATGAAAACAGTTTCAGTAACACTATGCAGATGGAGACCCATCCTATCCATGTCTCCATGGATTTGGGTGGGGATACAGCTATACCATATCACTATCACTTTCAGTATTTATTATTTCTATGTGTTGGGAAAGAATCAAGTCCACTCCTACAGCTACTTTGATAAATACAATATATTGTTGCTAACTACTAGCAGAGTCATTGCACTCTGCTGTTTAACAATAGAACTTACACCTTATATATAACTATATGTTTTTACCCATGAACCTACCTCTCTTCAGCCACTCTTGTCACCGACCTACACTTTCCATACTCTATATTACTCTGCTTTATACCTTTATGCGATCAATTATTTTACCTCCTACATATGAATGAGGATATGAGCTATTTGTTTTTTTGTGCCTGTTTCATTTCACTGAACATAATGACCTCCAGTTCTAAACATGTGGCTGCAAATGACATGACTTTATTCTTTTTTTATGGCCAAATAGTATTCCACTGTGTATATATACCACATTTTCTTCATTCATTCACTCATTCATTCACTAATGGATGCTTAGGTTGACTTCATATCTTTGCTCCTGTGAACAGCACTGCAATAAACATGTGAGTGCAGGTATCTCTTTAATGTACTGATTTATTTTCCTTTGGATAAATATCCAGTAGTGGGATTATTAGATCATATTGTAGTTTCAATTTCAATTTTTTGAGAAATCTCCATACTATTTCCCATAGTGACTACATTAATTTACATTTCTACCAACAGTGTATGAGTTCCTTTTTCTCTGCATCCTTGCTAGCATCTGCTATTTTTCATTGCTTTAATAATAGCCATGCCATTCTAACCAGAGTGAAATAATACCATGTTGTGGTTTTTGCTTTGTGTTTCCTGATGGTTACTGGTGTTAAGCATTTTTCATGTATCTTTTGGCCTTTTGTATGTCTTCTTTTGAGAAATGTCTATTCATTTCCTTTGCCCACTTTTTAATGGAATTATTTGTGTGTGTGTGTGTGTGTGTGTGTGTGTGTGTGTGTGTGTTTTACTGTTGAGCTAGTTTTAAGAGTTTCTTGTATATTCTGGATATTAGTCCCTTGTTGAATTGCTAGATTGCAAATATTTTCTCCTATTCAGCAGGTTGTCTTTTTACAATACGGTTTGTGTTTCAAAAGTCAGCCATAAATTATTTGCCTATACCAATGTCCTGAAGAGTTTCTCTATAATTTCTTCAGGTAGCTTTATAATTTTGGGTCTTATGTTTAAGTCTTTTATCTGTCTTGAGTTGAGTGTTGCATACAATGAGAGATAAAAGTCCAGTTTCATTCTTCTGCAAGTGGATATCTAATTTTACAGTACTAGTTATTAAAGATGATGTCCTTTTCTCATTGTATGTTCTTGATGCGTTTCTCAAAAAAGCCAGTTGTCTATAATAAGTATGTGGATGTATTTTGGGGTTCTATATTCTGTGCTATTGGTCTGTGTTTCTGTTTTTATACCAATATTATGCTACTTTTTTTTTCCGACCAATATGATTTATTTCTGCCCCAGCCCAGTTTCTTTGCACTCTGGCTGGGGAAACGGGACCCTGGGCACTGGGAAGTTCCAGTCATTACAGATCTCCCAGGTCTGGGTGTGACTTACAGTAGCCTGGGCACTGTTGCCAAATGTTGTATTCTCCTTCCTTCTTTCGCCTGTGGGTGGTTGCCAGAAAACCACAGATAAGGCATGTAATGAGTCCCAGGAGTTCCACCAAGCAGATGAGGATGATGGCCCAGAAGGGAAAGTCATACTTCCCAGTTAATGCTTCATTTCTGTTGTGAGAATACCCATTCACAAGGACACTGTTCCTATCTAGGGTGAAGTTCTGCAGCTGGATGCCATTCTGGGTCATCCTCAGGAATTCCTCGTAGATGGGAATTCTATCTACCCTTTGAGCCAGTGGCGAAAAGTTACACAGAGAGTCCAGCCCAGTGTAGTTGCTACTGCGGACAGACCTGAACGTTAAAACTTCACAGTCATAAAAATAACTCTTGATGCTGCTGTTTTGGAAGACTTGGTTGAGCACATCCTCAATATTCTTTTTGTTCCTCTGGTAATTGATAGTGCCTGGGTGGGCTGTGTCCTGGGAATATGGTATGTTGGTGATGGTGAAATTCAGGTGAAAGTACTGGGTGCTGGAACTGCTCGTGGGTTGATACACTGATGGCTCCATTTCTGTCACATGCATGTCCATCATCTGGTAGGTGGTGCCCAGCCAATGGGATGAGGCATTCAGGGTTTTATCTAGAAATACTTGCTCCACCAGGCTGGGCTCCAGATTGGAAGGGAACAGTGCCTTGACAGTGACCAACATGGAGCCCATTATCAAGTTGGTGACCAGGCAGGAGAGGAACACGTCGTGTAGTTGACTGCCTTTGTAGAGTGTGGTGACCTTGTCCTGGATGTCCCTCAGCAGGGCAGTGTACTCTGAGGATGTCAGGTCTGGATTACTGAGGTTCCACTTGACGATGCAGAAATTTATCTGATACCCACCCTGGATTGATGAATTCTGGGGTGCATAGCCCTTGATGAAGAGGCTGTCCCTGTCTAGGGCATAGAAGCCCAGTTGGGTGACACCATAAGTCACCTCACTCAGCTCCCAGTCAAGCTACTGTATGTCCAGCCTGGGACCCACAGGGTCACAGTGGTAGGAGCAGGTGGTGTTCATGCCAGTGGCTGCCTGTCCTTCTCAGGCCTGGGGAGAGAAGTGTTTGACAATTGTTTTTTTTTTTTTTTTGGTTTGTTTTTAAAGAAAACTGCATACATCATCAGAGGCAAACAATATTAGCCTTGTAGTATATTTTGAAGTCAGGTAATGTGATGCCTCTAGCTTTGTTCCTTTTATTCATGATTACTTTGGCTATTTGGGCTCTTTTTTTGTTTCATATAAATTTTAAAATTGTTTTTTCTGTTTCTTTTTTTTTTTGATTGTACTTTAGGTTCTGGAGTACATGTGCAAATCAGTGATTTTTTTTTTATAGGAATTGCATTGAATCCATATATTGCTTTGGGCAGTATGATTATTATTGTTATTATTTTATTATACTTTAGGTTCTGGGGTACATGTGCAGATCACGCAGGATTGTTGCATAGGTACATACATGGCAAGGTGGTTTGTTACCTCCATCCCCCCGTCACCTGTATCTGGCATTTCTCCCCATGTTATCTCTCTCCAACCTCCCCACCCCCAGCTGTCCCTCCCCTAGGACCCCAACAGACCCCAGTGTGTGATTCTCCCCTCCCTGTGTCCATGTGTTCTCATTATTCAACACCTGCCTATGAGTAAGAATATGCCTGTTTGATTTTTTTGTTCTTGTGTCAGTTTGCTGAGAATGATGGTTTCCAGATTCATCCATGTCCCTACAAAGGACTCAAAATCATTTTTTATGGCTGCAAAGTATTCCATGGTGTATATGTGCTACATTTTCCTTGTCCAGTCTATCATTGTTGGGCATTTGGGTTGGTTCCAGGTCTTTGCTGCCATGAACATATGTGTGCATGTGTCTTTATAATAGAACAATTTATAATCCTTTGGGTATATACCCAGTAATTGGATTGCTGGGTCAAATGGAATTTCTATTTCTAGATCCTTGAGAAATTGCCACACTGTCTTCCGCAATGGTTGAACAAATTTACACTCCCAACAGTGTAAAAGTACAATATTAATTCTTTCTGTCCATGAGTGAAAGATTAATTCTTTCTTTCCATTAGTTTGTGTCCACTTCAATTCCTTTTATTAGTGTTTTGTAGATTTTCTTGTAAAGGTCTTTTACCTCCTTGCTTAAAATCTCTAGGTATTTTTTGTAACTATTGTGAATGTGATTGCCTTCTTAATTTCTTTCTCAACTGTTTTATTGTTGGTGTATAGAAATGCTACAGATTTTTGTATATTTATTTTGTATCTTGCCACTTTACTGAATTTATTTACCATATCCAAAAGGTTTTTCTTGTTTGTTTTGGAGTCTTCCAGTTTTTTCAGGAGATGACCATATCATCAGCCAAAAGGGACTACTCAACTTAATCTTTGCCAGTTTGATGCCTTTTGTGTCTTTCATTTGTCTGATTGCTGTAAATGAGACTTCCAGTACTATGTTGAATAGGAATGCTGAAAGTAGATATCATAGTATTGCATCAGTTCTTAGAGAAAAAGCTTTCAGCTTTTTTTCATTCAGTATAATATTGTTTGTGTGTTTGTTGTATATGGTCTTTACTATGTTGGAGTATGTTCTTTCTATGTATAATTTGTTGAGAGTTTCTCTCATACAGGAATGTTGTGTTTTATCAAATGCTTTGTTTGCATCCATTGAGCTAATGATATCATTCTTGTCTTTTCTTTCTGTTGATGTGTTATATTCATTAATTTGCATATGTTGAATGATCCTTGCATTCCTGGGATAAATTCTGCTTGCTCATGATGTATTATCTTTTTGAGGTGGTGCTGGATTCAGTTTGCTAATATTTTGTTAAGGATTTTTATGTCTATATTCCTCAGGGATTCAGGCCTGTATTTTCTTTTTATTGTTATGTTTTTGTCTGGTTTTGGTATAAACGTAATGGTAGCCTCACAGAATGATTTAAGGAGAATTCTCTCCTCTTCATTTTTTGAAATAGTTTGATGAGAATTAGTATTAGCTCCCCGTGGTAAAATTTGGCAGTGAAGCTATCCATCTTGAACTTTCTCAGTTTTAAAACTTTTTTATTGCAGAGTTAATCTCATCATTCACAAATTATATGTTCAAGATTTCTATTTCTTCCTGATTGCATCTCAATAGGTTGTATGTATCTAGAAATTTGACTCTATTTTTTATTTCTTCTAGTTTGTAATTGTACAGTGGCTTATAGTAGTCTCTGATGATCTTTTTAAAATTTCTATTGTATCAGTTGTAATATTCCTTTTTTTGTTTCTGATTTTGTTTATTTGAATATTCTTTTTCTGATGCTTAGTATGCCAGTTTATTGTTTTTATTCTACCTTATTCAATACATTTTTAGTTTCAGTGTTTATATTTGTTTTTTTCTTATCTCTTTTGTTAATTTTTTGTTCATATCCTGAATTATTTTTCTGATTTATTTGTGTTGTTTTCAGTATTCTCTTGTATCTCGTTGAACTCTTAAGCACTTATGAATTATGTTTCTGAAATTTTGTAACTTTCCTTGGATTTAAACTGTTGCTTGAGATTTACGGTGATTTTTTGTGGGAGGAGGGATTCATTTTTTGTTGTTTTTTTATGTCTCTGGTTTCTTTACATTAATATCTGTGTATCTGGTATAACAATTACTCTTTTCAATTTTAGGATTAGCTTTTGCACAGGAAGGTTTTTGTTGAGGATGTGTCTATGGAGATAGTTGCCAAGGGTACTTTAGCTTGGATTCTGGATGTATCCAGCAATGTCATCATATGATTTTTTGACTGTTTACAGCATCAGTGGTATCTGTAATTTCCTCAGTGGCTTAAATTATTTTGTTATTGGGAGCTGCAGAGAGGTTTTCCCGGGTATACAGATGCCAGGTGGGCCAGTTTATAGGCTCCTGGGATGGCAATGGCAGGCTGAGCATGCCTGACTTTTGACCACTGGATGGCATATGTAAGCATCAGGGTTAACAGGTCCAGGAAGGCCAATTATTGGGCCTCCATGCAGGTTGGCTGAGTACTAGCAGTGATGAACCAGACAGTTGAGCAGGTCCTCAGACCCCTTTACAGTGTGTTTGGCATGGGTGATGGTAGTAGTGGTGGCAGGACAATTCTCAGGCTCCCAGATGGTACTTGTTAATGTCAGTGGTATCCTCAATGGGTTGGGCAGACCAGTTCTCAGGTTTCTAGGTAGTGTGTTTGGGTGGGTATGTTGGTGGTGCTTACCTTCCCCATATTTAATTACCATACATATTAAGTGGGAAATATAAAATTTAGTTTGTAGATTTCTGTCAAGCTTCACTATTGTTTGGTTGTTGCTAAGTATGGTTTTACTAATAGTAGAGAAATGTGTTCTCTGTATATGTGTTTAAGTAGAAAAAATAATTGCAGAAAACTATTAATAAGGCTGAAAGAAATAAATACTCCAGCTAGAACAAGAAAGACCCATTAGTGTCAATGCTAATAGAGAAACATAGGAAGTAACAAGAAGAGTTGGATTGAGGTGTGAGGAAGAGCTCACGGTAAATTAGATGTTCTGTTTTCTGAAATATGCAACTTCTGGGTGGCCCTCCTAATTAGAACAGGGTAGCTATAATGTATAATGAATAAAGCATTAAACCAAGGCTGAACAGTCTGTGACTCAGATTTGAGAAAGGCAGAAAAAGCCAGCTCTAGTTCAGGAAAAAAAAAAAAGAGGGGAAGGTAGCAAAGTGAAGGAAGAGAGAATCTTCTTTGTGTATAAGCCAAAATGTTCTCTTAGTCATCAGATATTTCCCAGGCTTAAACTATTTATAGGGTCTCTTAATAAGAAAGGAATTTAAGAAGAATAAACAAAAATTGTCATTGGGGAAGATTTCACATGAAAAATGACATGCCAGAACAATCTTTCTGATACAGTTTGACTTGATATGAATGGCTTAATTCCATGGGTTGGTGACACTTTTGACTCAAGATTAGTTGCCAGAATTTGAGATAGAGATACTCAACATAGTGTGGAAATAAGATAATGTGTGTTAAGTACCTGGCACTTGACAAAAACTCCTTAAATAATATTTAATTATACTTTATTTTCTTAAATGTTTGCTCCTTCTAACACATTATGCTCCCTGTTTACATAAACCCTATAGCTCTTGTCAACCTTGCATAACTCTTCACAAATCTCAATACACCAGTACATAGATCTACAGATGTCCCAATAATGTTTCATTTGAGATATAGTGATAAAGAGAAAAGTATAATTAGGTTAGGCTCTAAATGGTCTTCTTTGCCATTTCATAGAGTGCATATTTTACCAAAAATAAAAGGCAATAAAGATTGTTGCTGGGTTGTTGTCAGGGAAGTCTCATAGGTCCTTTTGAGAACCCAAGTCTCAACAGCTCTCCTGGAAATTTAGACAAGCTACTTCAGATGTTATTAGCCCAAGAATGCCTTGTAAATCAATGAAAAAGGTGACAAGCCCTTCTTTTGTGCCCTGAAAAAAAAATACTAACACATAAAACAGCTGAAGCAGATATATGAATGTCTTCTACTAATACTCCCACTCCTATATTTTTTTTAAGTAGACATATAGCCACTGTTACTAGAATTGGAGAAGTTGAATTTAATAGTGAGTCACTTAAATGCCACTGGATTCCATTTTCTCATTCTGAAAGGATAAGAAATAACATTTTAAAAATTTGCTGTTAGAATCAAGTTAAATTGAGCATTTAGAAAATTCCTTAGCACATTATGGATGTTCATAATTGCTGATTTTGAAGATTAATTCCAACAACTTTATAAAAATAATTCAAGTGCCATTTTAAAAGAAATAATATTTTAGAAACTGCTTGTAAATTAAATGAACTGAATAGAAATAAGTGTCCTCTCTCATATTTGTGTATTTCTTTCTTAGAAAAAGATCATCTGGAATGCAACTCTTGGTGACAGAGGTGTGACTTCTATGAGCATATCTTTGGATCTTTAGAGAGAGTTTATTTATTGAGTACTTATTATTTGTTAATTATATGCATTGTTCAGTCTAAAAATGATGTTGAAATCTCTACTATAAATCCTAGCACTTAGGGAGGCCAAGGCAGGTGGATCGTCTGAGGTCAGGAGTTCGACACTAGCCTGGCCAACATGATGAAAATCATCTTTACTAAAAATAGAAAAATTAGTTGGGTGTAGTGGTGTGTGTCTGTGATCCCAGCTACTCGGGAGGCTGAGGGAAGAAAATCGTTTGAACCGGGGAGGCGGAGATTGTAGTGAGATGAGATCCTGCCACTGTACTCCAGCCTGGCAGCCTGGGAAACAAGAGCAAAACTCCGTCTTAAGCAAACAAACAAAAAAAGTGAAGCTCAACAACTTAGGTCTTGCACAGCCTTCTCAATATAGCCATCACATAACAGAGATACTGTCAAGAGAATATGGCTTTACATGTGGCTGAGTAGGCTCGTAAGGCAATATAAATACAGACGATTGTTCTGATGATGTCCAATCTGTTTAGTTCCCAGTTTAAAAATTGGAGTATATTGGATTAGAATCCCAAAGCTATTTGGTTAGAGGTGTTATAATTGTCTTTACTAAAAGCACAGGACACCGATATAATGGCTATAATTTTCTTTTGCGAGACTCATGCTACATCTGGAATTATGCACTCTTAAAGTGGGAGTATATTCCGGAGGCTACTTAGCAAACATTACCTTGGGCTTCCCCTATGTGGTGAATCAGAGCTCACTCCAGCTTTGTACCGCTTTCCTCAGGAAAATGCCAGGGTCAGGGTGGGAAATGAGTATATTTGGGAAAGCATCCCATCCCCTTTCTTCCATGTCCTGAAGATATCTAAGTTGATGGACTGACACTGTGAAACCAACCACCTGGAATCAAGGGATCGAATTCCCCTGATTAAAATAATTCAGTGGTTTTCCCATTGCTGTTGGGATAAAAACAAAAAGGCTTATCTTGAATTACAAATTTATTTATAATCTGGTCCCTGCTTATCTCTTCAGCTTCACATAAAACCAATTTCCTCCTTATCTATATGGTCTAATCACAGTAAACTATTTTTAATTTCCCACAGTGAGCCATGCCCTTCTGTCTGCAAGCTTTTAGGGTTACTGTTTCCTCTTTTCTACTCCCACTTCTGCCTCTTCATCTTGCTCATACCTTCTGCTGTGTTCAAGCCTCAGCTTAAGCATCACCTTTCCTGGAAAAAAAATATATAAATATATATTAATAAAAAATATATATATATTAATAAAATATATAAATATATATTAATAAAAAATATATAAATATATATATATATATATAAATATATATATTTAATCTTGAGAAGAGTTGAGGTTTCTCTCCTATGGATCCCCAGAGTTACATCATCAGTTATTTTATTGCATTAGTTATTTGTGGAGAACCAAGATTCCTTATTTACATGACGTTTCTCCAGCTCACCTCTTTAAAACCAGGAGTCTAAACTTTTAATTGATGCATTTCCAAATCCAAGACAGGACCTAGCTTAGAATGGATGTTCAACAAACACTGAAATATTTGAAGAGATGAGTGAATGTATTAAAGATTAAAACTCAGAAGAGAAGTGCTATTTCAAGTAACTGACTATCCCTAGTTAGTGAAGTTACTTCATCCACGCCCTACCCAGGGTTACCCCCTTTGAAATGAATGATTAAGTCTCAACGGAAGGCATTGCTTATTTTATAGACTGAATGTGTTCCTAATAAGGTATGTTTTAATTTTTTTGTACTTTGACTTCTAGTTTACCCTACATATATAACTACCTTCATTTCATAGTGTTAAAAAATAACTAATTATTTTTTGTATTATGCTTGAAATGATGCCATTGTTCTCACACACCTTTTACATTTTTGTAAACTTTGTAGTCAATAAGTGAATCCTATAGGCATTAGAAAAGCACACTTCTTTTGTAGAAGACTATACAATGAGCAAGTAAAGAATAATTGCAAATTCCAAATAATTTCTAATTATATTTAGTAATTTATTAATTTACTATTTAACATATTAGATTCTATTACTGTAAAACTTAACTAAATAATTTATGAGTATTCTTGCCATTTTGTACCTTTAAGCCTGAAACTCAGCTCTATTAAATTAAAAAGGGAAACTTGAAAAGTAAAAATGTATGAGCGATGGAAAATATAATGATTATTTTCTCTTCTCTATTTTCCATATTTTTGGTATTTTTTTACATTTTTAAATGACAGGTAAATAATTTTCTTTCAGAATAAATAAAGGCAATGAAATTCTTTGATTTCATTAAGGAGAACTCTAACTTCTGTGGGTCTGTGTATTTGAGCCTCTCTTCCCTATGGAGATTGCTCTTTAGCATTGGTGACTGAGAAATCAATTGAATGGGGACTGTGACATTCACACTGTCTGTCTCCTCCTTCCTGCTCTTGAAACTTAAAAGAAAGTCATTTATTCTCTTGTGACTCTTCTGCCAGAACATGATGAAGGCTTTGCAAAGCATTATTTAAGTGGTACATCCATCACTTGCAGTCCTGCTTCTTTGCTTGCCAAAGACTCTTACACTCCAGTACCTGAGATGTAAACAAAGATAATGCATTTGATTTTCATATTGATCTTGTCCATCTTAAAACCTGTCTCTGCCTGAGGGGCCTCCTTCCAGACTAAATGGCCTCCCACTGACCTCGCCTGCCATAGCCCATGGTCTCTGTCTCTCGCTCTGCCTTGCCTCCATGGAAGCAAGCATCCTCATCACACTCATGCCTTCCTCCCTCCTTTCCTCTCACTTATGTCAGATACAACCATTGTAGCTAATGATTATGATTTTTAAATTTATACAACATCTTATATTTATTAAATATAATGTATTTATATATTGTTTATAAATAATTAACTTACTTACTACTAATAAACACATTTATTTAGAAAGTATACTACTATTGTACTCAGATTTTGAAACCAAATATCTTAAGGATGTGAAACTTGTTTATATATTTACTTGTTTATATATATTTATATGTTTTATATATGGGGAGGTTATTAGAATATCCATTTTTTACTTGTAAAGGATAACAGTATTTACCTCATAGCCTTGATGTGAACATTTATTTTTTTGTTGGTTTGCTTATTTATTTATTTACCAAGCATTTATTCTGTAACAAGTCCTTTTCTAGGCACTGGAAATACAGCACTGACCCGACAGCCAAGTTCCTCTCCTGTGTAACTTTCAGTCAAGTTAAGAAATTACTTAATAGGTACAATGTATATTACTTAGGTGATGGATAACTAAAATCTCTGATTTCACCACTGCACAATCTATGCCTGAAACAAAATTCACTTTTACCCCATAGCTATATACAAATAAAAAATTGAGTCCAACAAAATAATTATGAATATTTTACAACATTAGACAAATTCCATTATACATGTCAAGTAACTGCCATATAGTAGGTCTCAATAAGTAGTCTTTTTTTTTTTTAACTTTTATTGCTGTTACAGGTAATAATATTTAAAAATTATTTTTCCTTTTCTGTTTATAAAAGCAATTGTGAAGGCTTTGTGATGTGTAAACTAGGCTGGTCTGAGTTACAGTCCCCAGGTTTGTTTTCTAGCATGTTTCTAGTTAGGACTGGCTACAAGGGTATTTTCTCAAGAAATGTGGACAGCGAAAGGGAATCAGCAGGCATTTGCAGCCAACGCATACCTTCTCTAGGTATTCAATAGAACACTGTTAGGTACAGCTTTGAAGGGATTTTGCAGATATAATTAAAACCCATAATTGATATACTTCAAATTAATCAAAATGAAGACTATCTTCGGTGGGCCTGATTGAATCATTTGGCAGCCCTTTCCAAGAGCATTTCAGCCTTCCCTCAGCTGAGAGGCCCCAAAACCTTAGTTGGATCTGCAACTGCTCTTCCTTCCTCATGAATCCACTTCCTGAATGCCTTTCTGTGGACAACAATCTTCAACTCATGTCATTAGGATTACAGCCTGTTAACAATCTTTTCTTTCCTATTCCTTTATGTGAACTTCAGGCTTGCTTAGCTAGCCAGTAAAATACATAAGCTAATGTATCTTATCAAACATACTTAATATAAAGAATTGATTTATGCCATGCACACACACACACACACACATACTATTGGTTTTGTTTCTGTAGTTGAACCCTGATATAGTGATAATATGTTTATTTTTAAAAATTTGTAGAAATTCAAAATAAGAGATAAATTATCATAAATAGTTAAATTCACCTCTTTTTACTAAAATTATATCATATGCATTTTCTATACCATAAACTCACTGGAAATGAATTTTATTTACTACATGGTAGTCACTGTGAATACATTTATAATGATTATTTTATTTCATTGCTGTAAATAACATTAAAGAAAACAAATTTGTGCATAGAGCTTATTTTGTATTTTGTACTATTGTGTAAGGGTTGAGCCCCAGGGGTAGAATTATTAGATTAAATGGCACGTGCATTTTGTGTCTTTCAATAAATAATAGCTTTAAAAGGACTGTAATCTTTTTATTCCCACCAACAATGCATGAGAGAAGACTGAGATCTTGCCTAAGATAATTACATGCCCACCTAAGGCAGCTAGTTCTCCTTAAGAACTATTTGCACATAACATAGAGTTCTGTTTACAAATTTAATTCTGTCTTTACTATTAAATTGGTGAATGTCTTATCAAAGTTCCTATAAAAATATTTTCCTTGAATTGATGCTCTCTGGTGTCCTTCATTTGTCATTGCCTTACTTTTACGTATGTGTCACACAGCTCTTCATTCAATTTTTACTTCTCTTTAGTAAGCGACAATAATGCTGGTTGTCTTTTCTCTGATTTCCCAAAGTTCCTATTGCAAGTCTAAGGTCTTTCTCACCAGATCCTAGAAAAAGGAATAGGATATAACTACCTAACTGAGACTGTTTTTCCTGTCTCTGCCTCATATCTACTTAATGCAACAAACATGTCTTGAGCACCTAAGGAAAGAAACATGTTCTCTGTTATCAAGGTGATTAAAATGTAGCTAGGAGGCAGAGAATAGGCAAGTAAACAAGTGTAGTTAAGGCTTGAAAATACAAAGATATAAAGAATCATATTGCAAGCATAATGAATGATGAATAAACATGATTACTAGGGCAGATCCACTTTAGTATGTGGCCAGCAAAGGCTCTCTGTGAAGGTAACATTTAATAAAGGATCTGAGAACTAGGAGAAGTTAGCTACATGTAGACTTTACTGGAGAAAGTGTTTGTCAGAAAAAAATTACAAGGTTCTGAAATTAGCTGTTTGAGGATCTGAAAGTAGATCAGTGTGACACAGGATAGGCCAAGAGAAAGTGAGAGTAGAGAGATACAGGAGAGGTAGCCTATTAGGAGGCCAGAGCACCAAGAATGAGTTTGCATTTACTTTTGTCCAAAACAGGAAACCAGAAGAGAGGTATTAGCAAGTGATTTGTGGGACCAGTCTCATTAAAAATAATAGCAACAAAAAATATGATATTTATTGAAGTATCAATGTTTTCATCACTTTACATATAACATTTCCTTTAATTCTCAAAACCACCCCAACAGAGATATTATTAATCTAATTTTGCACATGAGTAATCAGAAGTTGAGGTGGAGTAATTTAACATAACATAGTTACTCATGGGCAGAGCCATGATTTAAGCCAATGTCTTTGCTACTACCCCAACTTGTCTGTCCACTTTTCAGGAACCAATTACAGTGTCTGGCAATAAATATCTGCTGAATACATTACATTTACTTTATCTATCTTTTTCTAACTCCTCTCTCTCTTCATTTTTTCTTTCCTCAACCCCACTCAAGTTTTTAATCTGCTTTGCAGCTGGGAATCCTTTCCTAAGGCTCAGCTGCATGAAAAGAGCAGAGATTGTTTATTGTCCTTCATGTCCTTCAGAATGAAGACAGTTGCCCTTAGTTAAGTTGATAGCAATAAAGGTACAAAAGTATTTCCCTATGATTGAATCTGATCCTAATCTGTCTTGACTCCACATAACAATTACTTCTATCTCTGTGATTGGGAATGTGCAAGCATTTCTATTTAATTATGAGCAGGTTGTAATACAAATGACTGAACAAATAGAGGCTCATATGTGCATTAAGTTTTTGCAGTAAGAATTTTATGAGATTTATGCCAAGATATCTTAAGTTGGATGTTCTCTGCTTAATATCTGGAATAAAGCTGCCTAGCATGAATGTATTATATTTTAAAGTGTGAAAATCCACACTATAAAACTGTATTTCCATATCTGAAAATATTTTACAATATAAAATGTATCTGTTTTATAGTTGGTCATAAAGAAGCCATTCTGTTGCTTCTTTTACATACAGATTGTTTCTCTTAATTATCACTCAAGTCTGAACAGTGTGGTAGGACTCAAGAATATATTGAAATCTGAGAAAAGTGTCTCATCCTCCAGAGCTATGAGTTAGGAAAGGGGAAAAAAGCACAAACTCTACAGTGATACTTTAGCAACAGTTTCTATTGTCAGGTATTGTGGAGCTCAGAGGAAGAAGTAAAGACTTCAAGACATTGAACTTTGAGCTGAGTCTTGAAGATGGAGTCTTCAAGCTAAAGAAGAGGGTCTATGGAAAGTCCAGGGAGAAGGAACTGCATGAGCTGTAAAGAACCATGATGCATTCTTGGAATTGGTAGCATTACCTTTAGAATATGGATTGAAACCCAGGAAGCATGAGGGAAAAAACACGAATTCAAAACTCTTTTTAAAAATTGTTCTTTAAGTTCTGGGGTACTTGTGCAGAACGTGCAGGTTTGTTAAATAGGTATACACATGCCATGGTGGTTTGCTGCATCCCACACCCCGTCATCTACATTAGGTATTTCTCCTAATGCTGTCCCTACCCTAGCACCCCACCCTACAACAGGCCCCGGTGTGTGATGTTACTCTCCTGATGTCCATGTGTTTTCATTGTTCAACTCCTACTTATGAGTAAGAACATTCAGTGTTTGGTTTAATACCAGCTGACCTGGCAATCCTGCCACTGGGTATATACCCGAAGGAGTCTAAATCATTCTGTTATAAAGGCACATGCACATGTATGTTTATTGTGGCACTGTTCACAATAGCAAAGACTTGGAACCAACCCAAATGCCCATCAGTGATAGACTGGATAAAAAAAAAGTGGCACATATACACCATGGAGTACTATGCAGCTATAAAAAGGATGAGTTCATGTTCTTTGCAGGGACATGAATGAAGCTGGAAACCATCATTCTCAGCAGAAGAACTCAAAACTTTAAGGCAAGACTATGGTAAAGAGTTTGGCATTGAACATTTAGGAAATGGAATAATTAGAAGGAGTATAAAGGGAATACAATGCAATTTCTGTGTTTATATTATTGAGTTCAAGTTGTCTAATAGATTTTATTCACTATATCTTACCCAATGCATAGTACTTCCTGGTAAAAGTGTACTTAGGGCTCACTCATTCAGAATCTAATTTACACATTGATTTGTACACTTGCAATCAGTTAAGTACAGTGGTGCAATAGAAGAATTATTCAAATTTGACAATGAGTATCTTTATGTCTGGGTTTCCTGGATAAAGAGAAGCTGGTACATGGGGACTTCTCTCTTAATCTTGGTGGGGGAATTACCTTGAACTCAGCTTCCCGCAGAGTCAGCTTCCATAAGATTGGCAGCTGGCATTCCCAGAATACTTCTGTAAAAACTGGTATCTAATCTAGAAAGGAAGACAGAGGGATGGGTGAGTGTTGGGAAAGTTGTTTGGGGAGGGCCTTGTAAGCATGAGTAGAAAAAAGAATGGGGTCAATAATTTAAGCAGAGATGGTAATAGAGTTTGGAAATTTGTCCTCTTTAAATCTCTTGTTGACATGTGTTTCTCAGTGTTAGAAGGGAGGCTGGGTGGGAAGCGACTGGATCATCAGGATGGATCTCTCACGAATGGTTTAGCAGCATTCCTTTGGAGATCAGTGAGCTCTTGCTCAGTTCATGCAAGATGTGATTGTTTAGAAGTGTGTGGGACCTCTCCCTTTTCTCTCTTGCTCCCTCTTTACCATATGACACAACAGCTCCCCCTTTGCCTTCTGCCATGATTGTAAGTTTCTTGAGGCCCTTATTGGTAGCAGATGCTGGAGCCGTGCTTGTAGAGGCTGTAGAGCTATGAACCAATTAAACCTCTTTTTTTTTTCATATAAATTCTCTAGCCTCAGATATTTATTTATAAAAAGTGGCATAACACAGATGACATTTTCAAAAAATCATGGAGAAGATACTGATTATGACAATTTGATATGATTTGACAGCAGTTTATGGATGGGAGCTATCAAGGAGTTGAAACTAAACTCATGCATATTAATATGTATTTAATATAATTATTTGAAATCTGTTTCTCTAGAGGTAATTCCTACTAGTAGGTTTAGACATATTGGATATCCAAACAATGTAGATAAATTTTGAATATTCACATAAATTGTTTATTTTAGTTCTTTAGGTGTTTTCATATATTTATTCAAATATTTGCTGAATGCATATTATGTTGAATAGCCCATGAAAATTAAAAATAAATTAGACATTGTACTTTCAAGGAGCTTAACATTTATTTGAATAAAACAGAGCTTTTATAAATAAATGTTTTAAATTATTATAATAATTAAAAAAGAGAAAGTATGGAAAAGTATATCAAATGCCCAAATCATTATGGCAACCAAAAGGGAAAAACAATGGTCTTCTATGTGGAAGGCTGACAGAGAGGACATCATAAAGGAGGTGACCACTTAGCCAGGTTCACAAAAAATAAGTAGGGATATCAAAGACAGATTATAGAAAGATAAATTATTGTAGATATAGATAATAACCTTAAATATATTTGGACGATGTTGTTTTTTAATAATTGCAGCTTAATAGATTTGATGTATTATCTCACCTTTCCTTTTTCTTGTTACTGATTACACTTAGTAGTTAAGTGTATAGAAAATACTGAGGTCAGACATTTAAAAAGTATGCTATGAGAAATGTAGGTCTATCATTTGAAACCTAGTCTCATTGTTTATGATTGTGTCTGACATCCAAGGCTCAATTTCCTTATCTGAAAAATGAAGAGTCATGGAGCCTATTTTGTTATTGTAAAGTTTAAGAGAGATTTTTATTGTCTCTCTTAAACAATAAAAAGCCCGAAGCATAGTGTGTAATATCTGTTAGCTCTTTTTTGTGTATGTACACTGTGCATTCTTAATTTGTCCCAGCTTCAAAGCCACCACCAATCTGGTCTATTTTTCCTTGGTATCATTACTAAGCCATAGATGTAACTCTAAAATGGGAGCATAGGGGTGCATGAGTAGTTTTGGGTTAAATCTCTAGAAAGCTCATTCTAGCTGTTCAAAATTGTTTTGATTATCCAATTAGTTTCTAATCAGATTTAACATTTCTAGCTTCTGTGTATGTGTTTATCTCTCCTACAGAGGGGTCAAAAGAGGTGATTTCAATGGTCTTGCTGATGTACAGTTAGCCAATGGCTCTAACTTCCTCTGTTTTACTAGTTGTAAAGAAAGAATATGTTAGGTCTTGGGAAGAAAATCCTCCCATCTTTGTAAGTCATGATATACAGCCATTCAGAAACACATCATTTTAAAAATGTCTTGTTGTATGATTCTAGTATTCTTTACTGCTGACATTCCCAAAATGTTGGTGTCCACAAATCAAATTCCTTTCAAAGTTTGCAGAAACACTAGAAGGCTTGGACTCATTTGAAGAGAAAAACTGATAACATTTTTATTATCTTTTAAAATGTATTAAAGCAAGCCACATTCTATTATTATGCTATGTCTTCTAATGTCTTGTAACTCAAATATTTTATTTCACGATAAAAAATTGTGATTGTGGGATTTTGAAAAGATAGCATTTTTTTCCTATAATATGAAAGTCATTTTATTTTAATTTATGGCCCATAACATAACGTAAATACCAAAGATCTCACAGAAGTGTAATATAGGTGGTACTTAATAAGCAAAAATGTTTTATTCCAACCAATTTATTTTTCTTCTCCACATAAAATTCAATAAAGGCAACATGTATGTATGTGTGTGTGTGTATGTATTGTTGTTTGTACACATACATATATATGTGTGTAGGTGTGTTGTGTATATATGTGTGTATTTACTTTGCTCTCCCATATTTCTTGCAAAAAAATCATCAAGATTACATTAGCATTTCATACAATAGGATTGGCACTTGAGACTCATGGAAAGACGTGTAGATGAATTATTCACATCTGAAAGGAAAGTCAATTGGGGAAATAAACATTAAAATGATTTGCAATCTGTAGTTATTCAAGAGAAGCAGAATCATCAAGTGTAAGAGAAAGCTGAGAACACCAGGAAATAAATAGCTCAATTGATTTAAGGGATGTTTTCACAGCACCCAAATTTTGAGAAAAGGCCCAGATCAATCAAAAAGTCCCATTAATGTCTTTCAAATCTAAGATGCTGAAATTACATATTTTATTACTATTTCGATTGTTATTATTGAATCATATTTTCCCAGGGGCTAAAATCTTTCTCTGTTTAAAACTCAAAAACATTTTTAAAGTTAAATTAACTTTGGGGCAACAAAGATGCAGCTTAATAAATTATCTTATGGTATCCTAAATGTTGAGGAATTCAATCTCACAGGAGTCAAAACTGTGTCCCAAATGGTCTAATTAACTGCCTGTGAATATTAAGAACATGAGCTAAATGTACACAGCATAACCTTCCTTCTCAGAAGAAAGTTAACTAGTTAAATACAGCAGAACACACATTGGCCTTGAAAACCAACAGATGTGCTCTCTACTTCAGACTATGCCTTTGACGAGGGACAAATTACTAAACCTTACTAAACCAACTCAATAACCTAACTGAAAAATGAACTTTTTGATATCGAGCTGCATATGGAGACCTAGAGCTTTGTCTGGACAAAATCAGGAGCACAATCTTAGTTTCCTTTAATTCTATTTCTCACTAAGCTCTATGTTTGCTTAATATCATAAAAGATTACATTTCCTCTTTGTTTTTTCAGTCCACAGAAAGAAAAACATATAAATGCATCATAATATGAGATAAAAGATATCTGTCTAGATTTTCAAATTGGCTAAGTCAGAATAAAATAAGCTGAAACAAGAAAGCGTGTTTAACCTATAAAATGGTGTGTACATGACAGTTACTGTTTCACAATGATGATGATGAAAAAGTGATAACTGCATAGTTTGAGTGATTGCTAAACTTTTTAAAGCTATTTATATTGAGAGTATTGTGTGGGAATTTATATATATAAGACAAAATGGGGAAATAAGGAAGAAAGAGAAAGTAGGAAGAAAGAATAAAGGGAGAGAGAGATGGAAGAAGAAGGGAAGAAGAGAGGGAAGAACTCCAGGGAGGAGAAGAATTGACAATTCACTGAAAGAAAAGTAAAGCAAATCCTTTTAGGTCTCATTAAACTAAAAAGCTTCTTTACAGCAAAAGAAGCTATCAACAGAATAAACAGACCACCTACAGTGAGAGAACATATTTGCAAACTATGCATCCAACTAAGATCTAATATCTGAATCTATAAGAAACTCAAACAAATTAATAAGCAAAAAACAACCTCATTAAAGTATGGGCAAAGGACATGAATAGACACTTTTCAAAAGAAGACATACACATGGCCAGCAAGCATATGAAAACATGCTTAACATCATTAATCATTAGAGAAATGGAACAAAACTGGTGAGCTATATCTCAGACCAGTCAGAATGGGTATTACTACACAGTCAAAAAATATCTGATGCCAGCAAGTTGTGGTGAAAAGGGAATGCTTATATACTGTTGGTTGGAATGTAAATTAGTTCAGCCATTGTAGGAAGTAGTTTGGCGATTTCTCAAAGACCCCAACAGAAGTGCCATTTGACCAAGCAATCCCATTATTGGGAATATACCCAAAAGAATACAAATTGTTCTACTATAAAGACACATGCATGCATATGTTCATCATGGCACTATTCACAGCAGCAAAGTCATGGAACCAACCTAAATGCCTATCAGTGGTGGACTGGATAAAGAAAATGTGGTAAATATAGACCATGGAATACTACGCAGCCATAGAAAAGCAGGAGATCATGTCTTTCGCAGCAACTTGGATGGAGCTGGAGGTCATAATCCTATGCACACTACACCAGGAACAGAAAACCAAATAGTACATATTCTCACTTACAAGTGGTAGCTAAACATTGAGTACACATGGACACAAAAATGGGACCAACAGACACTGGGGTCTAGTTGATAGTGAAAGGTGAAAGGAGGCAGAGAATAAAAAAATTGCCTATTGGGTATTATGTTTATTACCTGTATGATAAAATAATCTGTACTTCAAACTCCTGTGTATGCAAATTACCTACATAACAAACTTGAACACTTACCACTGAACCTAAAATAAAAGTTTTTTAAAGTCCTAATAAGAATATTATAAAAAGACATTAGAAGCAATTAAGGTCATATATTTTAGAATGCAACAATAACCATTGTTATCTTATAAGGAAACAGTTTTCTTGGAGGTCAAATAACATGCTCAGATCGACACGCCTAGTAGAGTATTGACCCTAAGCTTGAATTCAGATATAGTTGCCACCAAACACCTTCCACTTTCCAAAAATTATTTAATTCCTCATTTCTAATATCTGGAATGTTCCATTTTACTGAAGATGAGAACTAGCAATAAATAAATGAATAAATAAGACAAGTCTTAGGGAATTGACGAGAACACAAAAAGGGCAATATTGCACCCAGTTACGATACCCAGTTAATTCTTTCCCAAATCACCTTCTCGTAATAGACAATAACATGTACAAATACATACACACTCACAGTTGACCATTTTGATCAATATCAGCAGAAATTAAAATAGACTGTGTGTAACCTACCTTTCCTGGACACTAATCTTGTAATTAATTACCCAATTTTTTTCATACCAGAACTAATTAAATTTTGTTAATTAGAAACTGAAACCAACAGTGATAACTTGAGAGTAGTATACTCTACTGTGGTAGAACTTACAAACATCAGATCAGTGGTTATATTCTGCATAAACTAAAAAGCTGTGCATATATTCTCCAGGTAAAAGTTTTCAATATAATAGCAATGTCTCTTCACAGTTGAGGAGAAGAACAAGCCTTCTTTCATGTCTTCTGTGTCAAAGAAAATGTTTTCTTCTAGCCTCTATAAACTTTCTTCCTGTGCAATTTGGGAACTTGTTGCCATGGACAGCAATGTGGAGGTTGCATCTCAAGGCTGAGTTTGGGTCTAGCCTCCACCACTTACTAACTTACAAACTTCAGAAAAACACTCACCATTCTAATTCCCAGGGGTTTTTTTCCTCAAAAAAAGTAAACTGTAAAATGAGGATAGTCTGTCAGCACAATGTTTATATTTATTGAAATATCAAAATGTAAAAAATATGTTTGAGAATTCTCATTTGCAAATTATACCAGACAAAATAAAAAGACCCTAAAATTCGGCAGGTGCAAGTGTGTATATGTCTGTATCAAACTTTGTTATCTTTACTGCAAGACTTTATGAACTGCTCTTTTCCCTAATTTCTTCCTTTCTCCAAAGGATGTTTTTAACTTTTATGTTAGGGTCAAGATATATGCAGAGGTTTGTTATAGAGGTAAATTGCATGACATGGGTGTTTGATGTACAGATTATTTTGTCACACAGGTAATAAGCATAGTACCCAATAGGGAGTTTTTTGATTCTCTCCCTCCTTCCACCCTCCACTGTCAACTAGGCCTCAGTGTCTCTTGGTCCCTTCTTTGTGTCCATGTGTACTCAACGTTCAGCTACCACTGATAAGTGAGAATATGCAGTACTTGGTTTTCTGTTCCTGTGTTATTGTGCTTCGGATTATGTTCTCCAGCTCCATTCACGTTGCTTTTTCCTATCCAGTATCTTTTTCTTTTACTCTGGCAAAACAGCTTTTGTTTCCCTGTGGCTTGGATGGGGCTGAGCCATGCCATTGCTTGTCACAGGGGTAGTACTGTCGATTACAAGAGTCAAACTATGCAAAACATTTGAAAAGATTTATTTAGAGCCAAATTTGAGTGACCATGGCCTGTGACACAGCAGTTAGGAGGTCCTGAGAACATGTGCCCAAGGTGGTTGGGGTGCAGCTTGGTTTTATGCATTTTGGGGAAGCATGAGACATCGATCAAATAAATTTAACAATACATTGGCTTGGTCCAGAATGGTGAGACAACTCAAAGAAGGGGTGGGAATGGGAGGGTGGGGATGGCTTCTAGGCTATAGAAAGTCTAAACATTTTCTGGTTGACAATTGGTTGAATTTGTTTAAAGACCTGGATCACACAGAAAGTAAAAGTCTGGTTTAAGGGATAAGAGGTTGTAGAGACTAAAGTTTTATCAAGCAGTTGAAGCTTTTAGCCACCAGGCTTCAGAAAGAATAGGTTGCAAAATGCTTTTTATCAGACTTAAAGTCTATGTTAATGTTCATGCTGGGGAGTTATAATGAGGCTTGTTCGACCCCCACTTCCCATCATGGCCTGAAACAGTCTCTCGGGTTACATTTTATTTATTTATTTTATTTCATTTTTTTGAGATGGAGTCTCACTCAGTCACCAGGTGGGAATCGGGTGAAGGATATCAACCCACTGCAACCTCCCCCTCCAGGGTTCAAGCAATTCTCCTACCTCAGCCTCCCAAGTAGCTGGGACTGTAGGCATGTGCCACCATGCTTGACTAATTTTTGTATTTTTAGTAGAGATGGGATTTCATCATGCTGGCCAGGATGGTCTCAATCTCCTGACCTCGTGATTCACCCTCCTCGGCCTCCCAAAGTGCTCGGATTACAGATGTGAGCCACTGTGCCCAGCTCAGGTTACATTTTAAAAGAGCCCTGGCTGAGGAGAAAGTCCATTCAGATGGTGGAGGGGCCTTAGAATTTTATTCTTGCTTTGCAGTAGTATGAACTTCGGCAATACAGTGAAGCCATTTCCTGAGGCATTTCCCTTAGATTGTTTCTGGAAGAGCATGTATTCCCATACAGAGGTACTCAGGTCTTTTAATATACTGGATAATAGGAGAGAAAGGAAATATTTTGGATTGATAGCATTGAGGAAGATGTAACACTATGGTCGTTCTTGCACACCTTTGCCTGAGCCTCCTGGAGAGTGAAGCCAACCCAGAGAAAAAAACCTAGAGAAAAAGCTCAAGAGACCACGTGACATCATTTGAACCCTAATCTAGTTGTCTTTTGTAGAAGCTGATGACTTCACATTTGTTATTGAGTTTCTAACTGAAAGACATCACTATAAGGTGATACTTTATATCCTATGGAATATTTTACTAATTGATGTTATATAAATTCATGGCACACTCAGAAACCCTAAAAAATAATGATGTACATATAGAGAGAAGATGCTGATACACAGTAAAGCAGGAGCTGGGCAGTTGTACATGTTAAAAATGCCTAGTTCACGCCTGTAATCCCAGCACTTCGGGAGGCCAAGGTGGGTGGATCACAAGGTCAAGAGATTGAGCCAACATGGTGAAACCCTGTCTCTACTAAAAATACAAAAATTAACTAGGCATGGTAATGCATGTCTGTAGTCTCAGCTACTGGGGAGGCTGAGTAAGGAGAATCTTTTCAACCTGGGAGGTGGAGATTGCAGTGAGTCAAGATCGCGCCACTGAACTCCAGCCTGGTGACAGAGCCAGGCTCCATCTCAAAGAAAAAACAAAAACAAGAGTCATAGCAGGGTTTTATGGAGAAACACAACATGGTCAGATTAAATGTCTTTTTTAATACACTAAGGATCAAAATAGATATTTCTACCACTAAAAACCTTACGGAAAACAGGAATGTTTTGAATAATTTTATACCATTAATCTTGTATTTATGTTTCAGTGCATTCAATCCCCAATAGAAGACTCATATTCCCTATGTTTTAACTACCAGTTTAATTGTGATTAATGGAAAAATGGCAATGATTAAAAAATACAAATGATACAGGTTCCTTTTGTCTCTAAGGTTTATGACAACTTAATTGTGTAAAGAGAGCTATGTAAATGGCAACCATTTGTTGAATGGAGGAAATTCATGTCAGTTCTACAGAAGGTTCATGGCCATTGTCATGTTCTAAAAGACATATAATTGATGCAGGATTCTTGCTCCTTAGTTCAGCTAAATCTGGGTTCTTGTCTCATGACCAGGAAAAATTAGGCGTACAAACCCATTGAAAGGTGAGGAGGGCAAATTTTATTAAGCAAAAGGAAAACTCTCAACAAAGAAAGGGGTTCTCCAATTATGTTTCCCCCTCACAACTGAATACCAGGGCTACCACGCACAAGCTGAAGAAGCCAGTCTCCTCTCCTGCATGAGGCGCAACTTTCTTGTGGCTTCTCCACATTCCCCTAGTGCACAAGCAGGCATGCCTAGGCAAGCCATAGGTAGTATTGAAAAAGGCAACATTAGATTGGTTAAAAGACATTATACAGAAAGAATCAACTGGGAAAAGACTTTCCCCCTGGGTCACAGGTCCCATCTGGGACAAGCAGTCCAGTCCCTCAGCCCCGAGGCTGCTTCAAGCCAAAAAGTGAGGAGGCTTCACCAGGGACACCACCCTACCTGTCTGTCAGTCTCTTGTTTCCATCATAATCATTATGTACATGAAATGCCCTGCTGGTCTGTCATAGCCAGATGCAAGCTATAAACCACAGATATTAAAGTACAAAAGTATCCTGGCTTAGGAATATGTACATCTAACATTTATTAAGCACCTATTATGTGCCACATTTTTAAGTTATTTGTATGTGTAATTTGTTGAGTCTTTATGAAAACATGCAAAACAAGGGACATTGTTTTTCCTATTTCAAAACATATGTAAATGTCCTGCCCTGGGTCACGTAGATTAAACTCACCCAATTTGGCTCTAGAGCCTGAACTCCTAATCACTAGATTTTATTGTCTCTGTTACTCTCATCAACTGAAGAGACAATGTGAGCCTTTCCCATTACATTTCTGAGAAACTAATTCATAAGGCCCATACATGACTATCTCAGGAAGTACTAAACTTCATGCTTGCCTGGAGTCTTCTAAACATGCATAAAATAATATAACTTAAATTGAGAAGCATTATATGCAATATGACTTGAATTAATTCCTTATCATATAAGCACGTATTTCATTTCAGTTAATTCTCCCTCAAAAATAAACCAGCTAATGTTAACTGTACACCACTTTATACATGAAGACCTTTAAATCTTCTGAAAATATTTTGAATTTTTTTTATCCAGCTCATGTCTGGCCTGAATAGGTTTATTATTTTGTATAACAGGTGTTAACTTGCATATCTTTCCTCTTATTAGTAAGAGTAAAAGCAGTAGAAAATGCATTATGTTTGAACAAGAGAACAGAAAATGAGATTGATTGGGTCATTTGAAATATATAGGGTCTGACAGCTCTCCTTACAGTGATTGAAGTAATCCTTACAGTGATTTCAATCCAATATTGAAAGAACAGGGGAAATGCCTTGGTAAATAAGAGTTCTTACAATTTTCATCTGTAGTTAGGCAATCACTTCTCCCAGAGGAATATAGTTTGTTCCTGGTCTCATGTGTGCTTGATTCTTTTTGCTTCCTAGTAATTTCCACGTCACATTGCTTTACATCATTTTAAATGTGTTAGTTGAGAGCCAAAAGTAATTGTATGAAAACAGTAAGAAAATCCAAAATCAAAGACTGGCTTATGGAAAACATAAACTTTTTAAATTACTTTATTGAAATTTGAAAGTTCTAGTTTTTACTTTTTGCTTTCAAACTTGTAAATTACATTTGAGGAGCTGCTATTTTAAAAAAGGAAAATACTTTAAGAACTAGCATTAATTCAATACTTTATATGTGTAGAACAGCCTCACAATATAATTTTCCTGCATTTCTACAATAATCTCAGACATAGATGTTAATGTTCTCATTTTACATAAAGATATGAGACTTGAAATAGTTTTAATCATTTATAAAGTCCGAGTCATTAAATGATACAATCTGAATTCCTTCACTATCTAAAGCAAACCTGTAAGACAATTGATATCACTATGACTTCATTATAGATGCAACAGAAAGTTAAATTTTTCTAGGATCAATTATGTAGAATGTATTATTGTGTTAGTGGGCATGGTAGATATATATCTTACTTGTGCATAAATTAATTGAAATTCAATATTTATGCAGATTGATTTCTTGATTGTAGTTGCATTTCAGAGATGCTTTCTTTTTTTAAAAAAAATATATGTATGTGTGTGTGTGTGTATATATATATATATATATATATATATATATATATATATAATTGTACTTTAGCTTCTGGGGTACATGTGCAGAACATGCAGGATTGTTGCATAGGTACATACATGGCAATGTGGTTTCCTGCCTGCATTCCCTGTAACCTATATCTGGCATTTCTCCCCATGTTATCCCTCCTCAACCTCTCTACCCCACACTATCCCTCCCCTAATCCCCCGCAACAGACCCCAGTGTGTGATGCTACCCTCCCTATGTCCATGTGTTCTCATTGATCAACACCCTCCTATGAGTGAGAACATGTGGTGTTTGATTTTCTGTTCTTGTGTCAGTTTGCGGAGAATGATGGTTTCCAGATTCATCCATGTCCCTAAAAAGGACACAAACTTATCATTTTTTATGGCTGTATAGTATTCAATGGTGTATATGTGCCACATTTTCCTTGTCCAATCTATCATTGTTGGTCATTTGGGTTGGTTCCAGGTCTTTGCTATTGTAAACAGTGCCGCTGTAAACATATGTGTGCATATGTATTTATAATAGAATGATTTATAATCCTTTGGGTATATATCCAGTAATGGGATTGCTGGGTCAAATGGAATTCCTATTTCTAGGTCCTGGAGGAATCACCACGCTGTCTTCCACAATGGTTGAACTAATTTACACTCCCATTAACAGGGTAAAAGTGCTCCTATTTCTCCACATCCTCTCCAGCATCTGTTGTCTCCAAATTTGTTAATGATCGCCATTCTAACTGGCGTGAGATGGTATCTCAGTGAGGTTTTGATTTGCATTTCTCTAATGACCAGTGATGATGAGCATTTTTTTAATATGTTTGTTGGCATCAAATATGTCTTCTTTGAAAAGTGTCCATTCATGTCCTTCACCCAGTTTTTAATGGATTTGTTTTTTTCTTCTAAATCTGTTTTAGTTCTTTATAGGTTCTGAATATTAGCCCTTTGTCAGGTGGGTAGGTTCCAAAAATTTTTTCCCATTCTGCTGGTTGCCAGTTCATGTTAATGATTATATCTTTTGCTGTACAGAAGCTCTGGAGTTTAATTAGATCCCATTTGTCTATTTTGGCTTTCGTTACCGATGCTTTTGGTGTTTTAGTCATGAAATCCTTGCCTATGCCTATGTCCTGAATGGTTTTGCCTAGGTTTTCTTCTAGGGTTTATATGATGTTAGGTCTTATGTTTAAGTCTTTAATTCATCTGAAGTTAATTTTAGTGTAAAGTGTCAGGAAGGGGTCCAGTTTCTGCTTTCTGCACATGGCTAGCCAGTTTTCCCAACACCATTTATTAAACAGGGAATCCTTTCCCCATTGCTTGTTTTTGTCAGATTTGTCAAAGATCAGATGGTTGTACATGTGTGAAATTGCCTCTGAGGCCTCTATTCTGTTCCATTGGTCTATATCTCTGTTTTGGTATCTGTGCCATGCTGTTTTGATTACTGTAGCCTTGTAGTATAGTTTGAAGTCAGGTAGTGTGATGCCTCCAGCTTTGTTCTTTTTGTTTAGGATTGTCTTGGCTATGCGGGCTCTCTTTTGGTTCCATATGAAGCTTAAGGTGGTTTTTTCCAGTTCTGTGAAGTGGGTTATGGGTAGCTTGATGGGGATAATGTTGAATCTATAAACTACTTTGGGCAGTATGGCCATTTTCATGATATTGATTCTTCCTAACCATGAGCATGGAATGCTTTTCCATCTGTTTGTGTCCTCTCTTATTTTGTTGAGAAGTGGTTTGTAGTTCTCCTTGAAGAGGTCATTTTCATACTTTGTTAGTTGTATTCCTAGGTATTTTATTCCCTTTGTAGCAATTGTGAAGGGCAGTTCATTCTTGATTTGGCTGTCTTTAAGTCTGTTATTGGTGTATAGAAATGCTTGTGATTTCTGCACATTGATTTTGTATCCTGAGACTTTGCTGAGTTTGCTTATCAGTTTCAGGAGATTTTGAGCTGAGACAATGTGGTCTTCTAAATATACAATCATGTCGTCTGCAAATAGAGACCACTTGACTTCCTCCTTTCCTAACTGAATACCCTTTATTTCTTGTTCTTGCCCGAGTGCTCTGGCTAGAACTTCCAAACTATGTTGAATAACAGTGGTGAGAGAGGGCATCCTTGTCTAGTGCCATATTTCAAAGAGAATGCTTCCAGTTTTTGCCCATTCAGTATGATATTGGCTGTGGGTTTGTCATAAATAGCTTTTATTATTTTGAGATACGTTCCATCGATACTTTTATTGAGGGTTTTTAGTATAAAGTGTTGTTGAATTTTGTCGAAGCCTTCTCTGCATCTATTGAGATAATAATGTGGTTTTTGTCTTTGGTTCTGTTTATGTGGTGGATTACATTTACAGACTTGCATATGTTGAACCAGCCTTGCATCCCTAGGATGAAGCCTACTTGACTGTGATGGATAAGCTTTTTGATGTGCTGTTGCAATTGGTTTGCCAGTATTTTATTGAAGATTTTTGCATTGATGTTCATCATGGATATTGGCTTTAAGTTTTCTTTTTTTGTTGAGTCTCTGCCAGGTTTTAGTATCAGGATGATGTTGGTCTTTTAAAATGATTTGAGAAGGATTCCCTCTTTTTGGATTGTTTGGAATAGTTTCGGAAGATGTGGTACCAGCTCCTCTTTGTATGTCTGGTAGAATCGGCTGTGAACCCATCTGGATCTGGGTTTTTGGGTGGTAGGCTATTAATTGCTGCCTCAACTTTGGCCCTTGTTTTGTCTATTCAGGGTTTCAACTTCTTCCTGGTTTAGGCTTGGGAGGATGCAAGTATCCAGGAATTTATCCATTTCTTCCAGGTTTACTGGTTTATGTGCATAGAGTTGTTTGTAGTAATCTCTGATGGTAGTTTGTATTTCTGTGGAATCTGTGGTGAATCCCCTTTATCATTTTTTTATTGCACCTATTTGATTCTTCTCTCTTTTTTTTATTAATCTGGCTAGCGGTCTGTCTATGAAACAAACAGTACTCTTTCTGTAAAATATATTAATTTCATGGTATTCTAGTGTCTCTGGTAGTTTATTTTTAAAATCAGATATAGATAGACTCTTAATTAAATTTTTTGTTAATCATTTTGAAAAGAAAAGTACAATTCTGGTGGACAAATTAACAACAATTTGACTGAATCTATAAATGCTGTTCTCTGCTGTAGTGAATAGAGAGTGTGAAAGAAAAAATATCTTTGACTCCTTCAATAATGATGCCAAACTTTTAAGGAAAAATAGGTGTATTTAAAGTAGACTTTAAGTCATAAAACCACATGTTTTAAAACTTAGTTGAGTTTTATAATTTCCATAAAAGTATAAAAAACTATATTAATACTACATACTAGATAAAAACTGAGTCAGTGATCCTTTAATGAATTGACTAAGTAATGAGTCTACTACTTTCAAAATATAGTCTTTGTGATTACAAGAAATGTAGAAAACAGAAACCTCTTCCCTCCGAATTTTATAAAATCAAGAAAACTTGACAGTTAAATCAGACAAAAATGATGCCAGAAGTAACATTTACAATTTTTTCAATATAGTTCCCCATAGAATTTCTTATAGAATTGGATAAGTTAATCTAAAATTAATATTTTAGAGTAAAGGGGTAGGAATAGCTAAGACAAATTTGAGAGACTTTTTAAGAAGCAAGAGAATGTACTAACATAATGTTAATGTAGTATCAATGTAGAATAATTAAAGAAGTGAAGAAGTGCCATAAGGTTCTAAAAGGATGAATGGAATAGAATTGAAGTTTGGTGAAGATTTAAGTAATCAGAAAAACATACCTTACTTATGAATATGCAAACTTTTCCAAACACTTTATGGAGTAAGTAGAAAAATCTATATGTATTAGTCTGTTCTTGCATTACTATTAAGAAACATCTGAGCCTGGGTAATTTATAAAGAAGAGAGGTTTATTTGGTTCACAGTTCTATAAGCTATAAAAGCATGGCACTAGTATCTTCTTTTGCTGAGGACACAGGGCCTCAGGAAGCTTGCAGTCACAGTGGAAGGCAATGGGAGAGGGCAGGTTGTATCACATGGCAAAAGCAGGAGCAAGAGAGAGAGAGAATGAGGAGGTCTCAGATTGTTTTTTTTATTTTTTATTTTTATTTTTTATGGAGTCTCTCTCTGTCATCCAGGCTGGAGTGCAATGGCATGATCTTGGCTCACTGTAATCTCTACCTCTCAGGTTTAAGTGATTCTTCTATCTCAGCCTCCCAAGTAGCTGCTGAGATAACAGGTGCATGCCACCACACCCAGCTAATTTTTGTATTTGTAGTATAGATAGGATTTCACCTTGTTGGCCAGGCTGCTTTTGAACTGCAAAGCTCAGGTGATCTGCCTGTCTTAGCATCCTAAAATGCTGGGATTACAGGTGTTGGCCACTGTGCCTGGCCCCAGACTCTTTTAAACAACCAGATCTTGAGTGAACTTACTGAGTGACAACTCACATATCACCAAGGGAATGGTACTGATATGGTTCAATTCTGTGTCTTCACTGAAATCTCACCTCAAATTATAATCTCCATAATCCCCAGGTGTCAAGGGTGGAACCAGATGGAGGTAATTGGATCATGGTTGCAGTTTCCCCCATGCTGTTCTCATATATTGAGTGACTCTCCCAAGATCTGATGGTTTTAAAAACATTTAGCATTTTCCCTGCTTGAATGTACTCTGTTCTACCACTTTGTGAAAAAGGTGCCTGCTTCTCCTTTGCCTTCTGCCATAATTTTAAGTTTTTTGCAACTTCCCCAGCAGTGTGAAACTGTGAGTAAACTAAACCTCTTTCATGTATAAATTACCTAGTCTGGGGTATTTCTTGATAGTAGTGTGAGAACCTTGGTACCTTGGTACCAAGGTAGTGGGCACTGTTATAAAGATACATGAAAATGTGGAAGCAACTTTGGAACTGAGTAAAGGGCAGATGTTGGAACAGTTAGAGGGCTCAGAAAAAGACAGGAAGATGTGGGAAAGTTTGGAACTTTCTAAAGACTTGTTGAATGGTTTTGACCAAAATGCTTGTAGTGATATAGACAATAAAGTCCAGGCTGAGGTGGTCTCAGATAAAGAAGAAAAACTGGTTAGTAAGTGGAATAACTCAAGATGACTCTTGCTATGCTTTAGCGAAGAGACTGATGGCCTTTTCCCCTTGTCCTAGAGATCTATGGAACTACAAACATGAGAGAGATTATTTAGGGTATTTGGCAGAAGAAATTTCTAAGCAGCAAAGGATTCAAGAGGTGACTTAGGTGCTCTTAAAGCCATTCAGTTTTATGCATTCACAAAGAGGTGGTTTTAAATTAGAAGTTATGTTTTAAAAGGAAAGCACAGCATAAAAGTTAACAAAAAATGTAGGCTGACAATGCCATAAAAAAGAAAAACCCATTTCCTGAGGAGAAATTCAAGCTGGCAGCAGAAACTTGCATAAGTAACAAAGCACCAAATGTTAATCACCAAGACAATGGGGGGAATATCTCCACAGCATGTCAGAGAACTTCCTGGCAGCCTCTCCCATCACAGGACTGGAGGCCTGGTAAAGAAAAATTATTTTGTCAGCCAGACCCAGAGCCCTACTTCTATTCTGTTCAGCCTCATCACTTGATACTCTGCATCCCAGCTGTGGCCACAGGGGTCTAACATACAGCTTGAGCTGTTGCTTAAGAGGGTGTAAGCCCCAAGCCTTGGCAGCTTCCATGTGGTGTTGGTCCTGCAGGTACACAGTAGACAAGACAAGACTTGAAGTTAGGGAATCTCTGCTTAGATTTCATAGGATTTATGGGAATTCATGGATGTCCAGGCAGAAGTCTGCTGCAGAAGTGGAGCAGAGAACCTCTGCTAGGGCCACACATAAGGAAAATGTAGGATTGGAGCCCCTACGTAGGGTCCTTACTGGGTCACTGCCTACTGAAGCTTTGAGAAGAGGGCCACTGTTCTCCAGACCCCAGAATTATATATACACTGAGAGCTTGCACTGTGCACCTGGAAAATCCACTCAATGTCAGCCCATGAAAGCAGCTGGGAGGGGACTTTACCCTTCAAAGCCACAGAGGTGGAGCTGCCAAGGCCATGGAAGCCCACTGCGTGAATCAGCATAACCTATATGGAAGATAGGGATTCAAAGGAGGTCATTTTGGAGCTTTAAGGAACTTTAAGGTTAAGTGACTATTCTATTTATTTTTGACTTTTATCGGGCCTGTAGCCCCTTTAATTTGTCCAATTTCCCCCATTTGGAATGGGAGCATTTATCCAATGCCTGTACCCCCATTGTATCTAGGAAGTAACTAACTTGCTTCTGATTTTACTGTCTCATAGGCAAAAGGAACTTGCCTTGTCTCATATAAGATTTTGAACTGTGGACTTCTGAGTTAATGCTGAAATTAGTTAGTACTTTGTGGCACTGTTGGAAAGGCATAACTGGTTTTGAAATGTGAAAGGGACATGATATTTGGGAGGGTCATATGTGGAATATGGTTTCACTCTGTGTCTCCACCCAAATCTCACCTTGAATTGTCATTCTTATAATCCCCACATGTCAAGGGTGGGACCAGATGGAAGTAATTGGATCATGTGGGTGGTTTCCCTCATGCTGTTTTCTTGATAGTGAATGAGTCTCACAAGATCCCATGAGTTTATAAGCATCAAACATTTCCCCAGCTGGCACTCACTCTGTCTTGTCACCCTGTAAAGAAGGTGCCTGCTTCTTTTTGCCTTCTGCCAAGATTATAAGTTTCCTCAGGCCTCCCCAGAAATGTAGAGCTGTGAATCAATTAAACTGTTTCATGTATAAATTACCCAGTCTCAGGTGCTTTTTCATAGCAGTATGAGAATGGATTAATACAAGAACTAAGTCATTAATGAGGAATCTGCCTCCATGATCCAATACCTCCCACTAGGTCACACCTCCTACATTGAGAATCACATTTCAACATGAGATTTGGAGGGGGACAAGCATCCAAGTAATATCACTATAGAAGTTGAGGGTATGCACAGAAAGACTAATTAGCATTTTAATAATATTAATACATTGTATTCTTCTAGAATATTAATCTGTAGTATAATGGATACCTGTGTTTTATTCATAAATATTGAGCCTTTATAGATAAATAGTTTATCTATTTGTTAAATTTTGGAAGCATGATATAGAGTAAAAGAATCAAGTTGCAAAATCATTATAAACAGTGTTACCATGTATGGTTAATAAGTGTAAATAACATTATATATCTTTATGGAGCTATACATTCAAAGTTAAAATATAACATGAAAGAGAAACACAAACACAAATTTTAAGAATATTTTTGCCTCAGAGGATGGAAAAGTGTAAATGATGAGGGATATTAATAGCATTACATCTGTTAAAAAAATTATTTCTATTTAAAAAAATACCTAAAAGTGATGTGGAAAATATCTACATTTTTCAATCTGGGAGGCAGGGACACAATTTTATTCTCCTACTATTTCGAATATTTTATAATAAAAAACCAAATATATGTTTGCAAATTACTCTTCATTTATTATTCAGGTATCCATTGATTTTTTTCATTCTGCAATCCTACACTTTATACCAGGCCTACTGCCATGCAGAAATAATGAGTAACGGACAGTGGGTTTCTTCTAAGCAGTCTCATTTCTAGTTAAGTCACAGCACAATAATAATCCAAGTTCACACTATATTCCAAAAGAAATATTTTAAATAAGTGATTTATCAGAGATAATTTAGTTAAGACAGTTGATCCTGGTGATGAGTTTTGAAGAATTTTGACAAATGGAGATGAGAAAAGAGCATCTGCAGTCAATGTGCTGGATCTTGAATAATCTAAAAGAAAGGAACATTTAATGAGCAATGTTATTCTAGGACTTTGGTAACACTATACAGATATACTGTCTTCTCTATTATGGTATCTTATGTATATGGCAGAATCCTTGGCTCATGGGAAACATTCAGTAACTATTCAATTAATTGAGTGCAAGCACTTTGGACTCATTCCTGAAATGCTTCAGCACCGAGCAGCCGCAGTTGGAGTATTTACTCTACAGGAGCTATAAGAGAGGACCTATAATTTATTTAATTTTATTTCATTTTGAGAGCAGATGAGTTTATCTTTATTTATATTTTTTAAAATTATTTCCACAGGTTTTGAGGAAACAGGTGGTATTTGGTTACATGAGTAAGTTATTCAGTGGTGATTTGTGAGATTTTGGTGCACCCATCACTCGAGCAGTATACACTGAACACAATTTGTAGTCTTTTATCCCTCACCCCCCTTCATTCCTTTCCTCTGAGTCCCCTAAGTCCATTGTATCATTCTTATGCTTTTGCATCCTCACAGCTTAGCTCCCCTTATAAGTAAGAACATACAATGTTTGGCTTTCCATTTCTGAGTTACTTCATTTAGAATCATAATCCTCCAGTTTCATCCAGGTTGCTGCAAATAGCATTAATTCATTTCTTTTTATGGCTGAGTAGTATTCCATCACATATATACCACAATTTCTTTATCTATGCGTTGACTGATCGGCATTTGTGCTGGTTCTATATTTTTGTAATCATGAATTGTGCTGCTTTAAACATATGTGTGCAAGTATCTTTTTCCTATAATCACTTCTTTTTCTCTGGGTAGATACCTAGTAGTGGGATGACAGGATCAAATGGTAGTTTAACTTTTAGTTAGTTAAGGAATTTCCACACTGTTTTCCATAGTAGTTGTATTTGTTTATATTCCCACCAACAATGTAGAAGTGCTCCCTTTTCACTGAAATCATGCCAACATCTAGTATATTTTGATTTTGTTTATAATAGCCATTCTTGCATTCTTGATTTACATTTCTCTGATCATTAGTGATGTTGAGCATTTTTTTAATATGCTTACTGGCCATTTGTCTACAAGGCACTCAAACAAATTAGGAAGGAAAAACAAAGAATCTCATCAAAATGTGGGCTAAGAACACAAATAGATAATTCTATATATATATTTTTATTTGCACTTGAGTTCATGCCAAATGTCAGGCCCTTTGTCAGTTCCATAGCATTTCAAAGAATTTATGAATTTCTACTCACTTATACTATCTTGCAAAAATGTGTTGTACACAGCTTTATTTCTTGTTTTCATTTCAATCCAGACAATTCAGACCTCTTAAAATATAAAATTCCTAAGCTCTTTCTTTGCTTTCCACCTCCACAGCCCTAAAACCCTAATGCATTTAGAAATCAAGAGTAGATATATCCTGAAACTTAACTTCCTTATGGACTTATAGCTTCATTTGTACATTTCTAGAAACAATTTCAAAGTGTTTTACAAAAACACCAGGTTAAGTTCTACAAAATCCCCTAAACAAAAACACACCTTGTTTACTAAAATGGTTTTATTGATATGAGACCAAGTCCAGGGACTATATATATTAGACAAATACTAGAATTTTTAAAAAAGTATGACCACTCCAATAAGCAGAAAATTATTAATCTCAGTGTCATTCCATTTGATATTTAATGAACACCTATTATGTGCTCTCCAGTATGATCAAACTCTGGTATATGCAGTTAATAAGACAATGATAGGTCTTAGAACAATCTAGGGTCTAGCAAGACAGTAAAGAATAGGTAGCAAACAGGATGAGGGTCAAGGTGAGAAGTACTGATCCTACCTGGAAAGTAAACTAGAGAACACTTGACTGTATTATGAAGCCTGAGGCTAAAATATAAAAGGCACCATAAACTATAGAAAATATTTAAAATTTATCATGAAGACAATTAAAACAGATGTCTTTAAAAAATTAAGTCATACGGAGAACAGAGTTTTAACAGCAATTCTTGTCTCAAATTGGTTACCTCATCTGCAGCAAATTCAAGCTTTACTGGCTTAGTTGTTTGGTCATACTCAATTCTAACAAAGCTCTGTATAGAGCATCTGTCATAGCTGCTTTCTAAAGCTGACTCATTTTTTTTGAACACACACTTTAAAAAAAAATGTTTTCACCACAAATATTCATTTAAAGACCACTTATAGCATTCCAAAGAAGATTTAAGAATCTCCCAGAAGCTTTGTAATAAGAAAATGCATCCTTTGTTTCCACAGAAATATACTTGTACATGTTATTCTCCCGGTTTGCTCAATGTGCTGAACAGATTTCAGAATAACATTTGGTGTTCTGTGGTTGAAATATGCAACCACAAAGCAGAACAAATGCAAAATGCTGCCCTCTGTTGAAAAATGCCAAATACACAACTCAGTTCTTGAAAGGTAGATTAAATATTATATTCACACCAGTATAAGAAGGTTTGAAGAAATAAAACAATTGGTAAGAATTGTGAAATCATGATAACTTTCTTAGATTTAAATAAAAAAGAATATATTGAAAAAATGATGGCATGGTTTAAAAGATTATCTATATTGAAAAAATATAATGCTAAAATAGAGCAACAACCTATATGGAAAAATTTGTTTCCACATGTGACAGATAAATGGGTAATTTCTGTAGTTTTAAGAAGGTTATATAAAACACCAAGATGCCAAAAAATAAATAGGAAAATAACATTGACGACACCTCACACAAGAAGGCGCATAAATTGTAATATGTATGTGACAAAATGTTAACATTCCATAACAATTTTAGACTAGAAAAATACCTCTAAAAAATTTTAAATCAAATGCTCATAAGGTAGTTATGAAATTATTTAATCTTTCAGGGCTGAGCTTTAGAAATTGGTATAAACCTATTATAAATCAATATGGCAAACTATGTGTGCCTGTGTATATAGCAGTTTCTTTCCTTGATATTTAATTAAAAGAAATAACTCAAGAGCTCTACATAATAATAGATATATCATTTTTAATTGCAAAATAAACAATTCAAACACACACACACACACATATATATATATATAGTATCCTCAAAATATTATTTAATATTGTGGTATATCAAAATAATAAAGTGATTGAAGATGACACATAAAGGCTAAATAATGACCTTCCCCATAAAGATGTCCATAGTCCTAATCAGTGGAGCCTATGAATGTCACCTTACATTGCCAAAGGGATTTTACATGTGAGAATGTCATAGACCTTAACATAAGGAGTTAATCTTACATTAATTGGATGGAAAAATCTAAGTACATGAACCTATAAAATCAGAGAACTTTGCCCAGCTAAAATGAGAGAGATAGACCAGCAGAAGGAGTAGAAGATATGAGACAGAAGATGAATCCAGAAAGATATCAAAGGTAATAAGTATTTGATGTGGCATTGCTAGTACTGAGAAACAGAGGGCTTCATGCAAAACCCAGGAAGTCTCTGGAAAATCAGGATGCCCCTGCTTCCACTACATTGATAGTCAGCACAAACATTCAGGATTCACTCTTACAATGGCAAGTTACTTAATTCAACCAATAATTGAATGAGTTTGGAAGTAGACTCTTCTGCAGAGTCTCCCTTAAGGAATACACAGCCCTGTCCTCACCTCAATTTCAGCTCTATGAGATCCTGATCTGAAGAGCCAAGCCAGCCCCAGACTTCTTATCTACAGAACTTTGATATAATAAATTTGTATGTATTAAAACCCTAAATTTGTGGTAATTTGTTATGGAAATAATAGAAAATTAACATGTATAAAGGTTTTGTATAAAAAAGTGAAGTATTCATGCCAATATCTTTAGTAAAAGGGCAAAATATTAACACACACACATACTATGCACACACAAACAAGGACAAAGCAAAACACAAAGCTATACACAGACCATTCTGTAATTAGATAAAATATCAAAAGACAACTATAAAAAGAAAATGTGTTTGACTTCTAGAACTAGGGGTATTTTAAATTATTATTTGCAGTTATTAATTTGTTATTGTTGCATCATCCCATTGTTATAAGTTTAAATAGCAGGACACCATACAGAAAATAAAATATAAAAATAAAGATTTTTTTAAACCAGTACCTTTGATGAGGAAATTTGTCATTTGTCTTTCCAAAACAATATTCCCTCCTGTGGAGGAGCATGAGGCAGCCACACAGAAATATAGATAAACTAACTTATTTTTGTCCAGCCTTTTAAATTCCACAACTCTCCACAGTTTTTGCCAGGGGATTTCTAATATAAACTTAGCCCAGTTCCAGTGTTATGACCATTCCTCGTTCTGTTTTTGCAGCAGATGATTTGTTACTTGTATTGCCTGAAGAATGTTTTCTGATCTTCTTCCTCAACTTAAGAGATGACTCCTGATATGCTTCTTGAGAAGTACCCTTCCTGATACCAGTTCCAAAAATATGCTTTCTTCTTTCTTTTTTTACTGGTGTTTCAATATATGAATTCCCACTCTCTCCCTGAATAGAGAATTAGGTAGGAAAACAAAAGTGCTGACCCGTCACAGATAAGAGGAGTTTGGTCCTCCTGCCATGGAAGGTATATGAGCTGAGATTCACCAATGCAGGGAAATCAGTAATAAGTTAAATCCAGAGTCCTTGAAAGGGACTTGAGTTAAAGGACTAACAAATGTAATATGAAGAAGATAGAGAAATTAAATGCAGAAGCAGATCTGAAGCAAGTTAGGTAAGGTACAGGATAATAGACAAAAACACTGGATTTTGGAATCTTGTATTAATGGGCTTGTAGGCCCACTGTGTGAGGCCAAGCTACATGTTAAATATTTGTCTCAATAACCTTCCAGACACTCCAGCCCCTCCTGTCTTCTAGCCATGCTTTGTTTTAATCTGCCATTCGAAGTCATGAGGTTCTGTTATCCACTGTAGTCCCATGGTCAAACATCGGTGCCTGTTGAGGTCACCTACTTGTGACATGTTCCCTGTGTCCTGGCCAGCTGCAAATGAATCCCAGAAAATTGTATTTGAATCAAAGTAAACAAAAGACAGGAGAAATGGTTGAGTATTCTTCACCATGCTGCCAGCCTCTCCTCTGATCTATGACTGTCATGTATTTTCAACTTCCTTTTTTTCTTTTCTTTTTTTTAACCATTACAACACATGACTCTCATCTTTTTTTCTCTCTCTAAATCTGTCAGTGTTTAAAAATAAATGTTTTAGAAATTAGGACAAGAAAATATACAAAAAAATAAAGGAATTTCCTTGTCGGACAGAGAAAGAAAGCTATCTTCTCTATATGTGATGGGATGAAGAGGGTAGTCAGGAGGGAACGGACAGAACAAAGGCTGCTCTGGGCACCTGTGTGTCGCTTCATGCTCAGCGAATGAATCAAAGTTGGCAACAGATTTTGAAGAAGTTATTTCATTACGGCCAGAAAGTGCCTAACTTCTGTGTACTTAAACATTTTAGAAAAACAAGAATAATATAGGAACTTTTGGGATTATAAAGAGTTATAGCCACTGCTATTACCATAGAAGTCGGTAGTGGTCCAGGTTAACCTCAGGCCTCATCTTCTACTATTCTCTTTACCCACTAAATTATAGGCACTTGTGTACCCATCATTCCACATCCCCCACAATCTTTAATAATTTTAGACTTTAAAAATATATTTGGATTTATTTATTTATCTGTGTATTGTTTGCTGTTACCTCTTCCACCGTATCATTCCCCATTCATCAGTTTCAAGTTAAACTCCTTGAGAACAAGAAACTCTATCCCAAGCACCTAGCACAATGCTTGTCACATAGACGATGCTCTATACATACTTGTTGATTGAAGGAATAGACTTAGAAAACGTGAGGTCCGTAAAAGCCTTAGAGATTATTCAGATACAGTAAAGAAAGCATGGGTTTTAGCCTGCAAAGATCTGACTCATGACTCCAGCTTCACTTCCAGTCTGTATTATTTCGTGAACTTCCTTTTCCACATTTGTAAAATGAAGACAATATTCTTGTATTTAAAATTAGTAAAGACAAATAATAAATGTGAATTTATGGCAACTTTTTTTTTAAATGTATGATTCTTCTTTAGATGAGAAATCTAAGGCGGTGCTCTACTTACATGGCTGTTTTGACATGTTGGCATGTAAACATTGTCACAATTTCAATTTTCATGATTTGTGTGGATATATCTACTTTAAAATATCTATCATGTTATGGTGTGGCTAGTTCAAGATAGGCAACCCAACTAACCGTTTTTTAAGTTCTGTTTTAAATGTAGCATGATATCTATGTAAATGTGTATATTCATTTTGATGTGGAGGAAATAGAGACTGTAAAAATGTGCTTTAAGATTACAGGGAACATTACAGTCCTCAGAAGGAGGGGTCCTATGACGCTGGACAAGTGCCACAGCAGAAACCTTGGGAAGTACTAGCAGTTGCTCAGAAAATTCCATGTTAATATAATAAAGCAATAAATGATTTCACCCATATAGTAACATCTTGACAAGTACAGTAGTCCCTCGGTAGTCATAAGGGATGGATTTCAGGAACCCCGTGGATACCAAAATCCACAGATGCTTGTGTCTCTGGGATAAAATTGTATAATTCTTGCATATAACCTACACAATTTGTCCTGTATACTTTAAATCATGAATACTATGTAAATAGTTGTTATACTGCATTGCTTTTTTGTGTTATTTTTTATTGATGTATTGTCATTTTTTATTTTTCAAGTATTTTTTTTGGTTGTGGAATGTTCAGAAAAGGAATCCCAGGATATGGAAAGACAGCTGTAACTGTTTTTCCTGACCACAGAGACCAATATTTTGGATTCTGCTACGATCTATTCCAAGCCTATTTGGAAGTAGTTTCCATCCTGGAAAATGGTGCTTCAGAGAACATTTGAACACCACAAAAGGACTCTTGTTTTGACACCCACTTTTGTCTCACATTCTTCATGTATAAAATGAGAATAATGATACCTGTTTTACCCCCTTGTTGTGAAGATAAATTGTGATAATGTATTTGAGAGAGGACTGTAAACGAAAATAGGTTTCGTTTGTCTGCTTTTGTTTTTACCAAGAACTGTGAGAAACTGGAACACCATTATTGCTGATTTGGAACCTCTATCATTGGAAGTAACACTAATAGGATGGAGTATTCAGCCACCTGTTACAACTGCACATTGCGCAGTTTTGTAGTCTAAATGGGTTTAGTGCTTTAAGTATAAGTCGGGCCTTAACAAAGTGGTACACAGCAGATGCCTAGTGACACAGCAATAGTGTCACCTTAAAGATGAGATTTTTCTCAAGGTCATGTGAGAAATCCACTGATAACTCCCAGAAACACTAGGATTATGAAAAAGCTGAGATTCCACATGTGTAGGTGGGAAAAGAGTCAGTAGCATTTTGATTGTTGTAATTATATTCCCTTTGTATTTTTCATTGTGTTATTTTGTTGTTGTTTTCCCTAGAGTCCCTTCTCCCACAGCTGCAGCTATTTGACTCAGTCAAAAAGCTTTGAGAACTAAGAATGATGCTAGCTGCTTTTTTATTTTCCTTTACTTATCTTTCAACTAATAATAGAAGAAAGGTCACTTAAAGCTATTACCACATCTTTATTAGTGAAGGAATGTCTATTTGACTCTCGAGAGCACAAATTCCCAGAAATGGATTTGTTTGGAGACTGGACAGTGGCTGATTATCTAAGTGCATCGTTAGCTAAAATGAGGCAAACCTTAGAAGGAGCTGTACAGAACATTGTGGTCATCCAGGTTAGATAATTATCAAGAGGAAGTGTTCTATATAATAAGATGTAACAAACACACTGAAGTATCCATTGTACCAAATGATTAACATCCTGAAACTCACATTAAACATATATCTGAAGAGAAGGGATCCAAAATCAGCATCTGCAAAATGGGCATTTTGGAGAACTGTGTCCTAAGAAATTCTACATAAAGAAGAGCATTTTAATAATTTTTGTAACAAGCTCTATGGTCCCACCAGCTTGGAAAGGCATGTCTCATCAGCAAAGGAAAAACTCTCAGATATTCTGCAGTAAACTATGAAATAAGACTATCAAGAAGAAATCCAAATTCTATTTCTTTGTTTAATCTGTTTAGGTTGTTTACCTAGCTTATTTAGTAGGCAGGTCTTTTAAAAAATAGCCTATGAATCTAATGTTCTGATAAACACACTTTGCAAAAATTTACATCAGTAGTTTAATTTTATATTCAATTATTATTTACTAACTACCTATCAATACCTTTCTTCAATGACTGGTTGGCCATTTTTCAAAATTGAGAGTCTAGTCTTCTCTGTGAAAATTCTACTGACACTCTAGAAAAAAGCAGGGCATTCTCTACTCTTCAATTCCACTATATCCAATATAATATATAATGTAGATCCTATAACAATTGACTGCTCCTCTTTATTTATGTTTATTAGTGTTTATAGCCTAATTTATTATATCTTTGTTTCCCTGTTTTCAAGCATTGGTCTGTTTTAGAATAGTACCTACAATTTTTTGATATATCAATGAGAAGTTTGTATGTGTGCGTGCGAATGTGTGTATGTGTGGGGTATGTGCAATAGGCAGGGTGGATTGAAATTTGAATTCAATATATTTGTTACAGTAAAGCAATTAAAAATGCAAACTCTGGGACTAACCATATGCTTTAAACTCCTACTCTACCTTTTGTGAAAACTGGCCTGATAACCTCTTTGTACTTCAGTTTTCAGTTCTACAGAATAAGGATAATAATGGTCAAATTTTTGGGCATTTACTAAGTGCTATTCAAAGTATTTACTGCATATTGACTCAATTAATCACCACAACTCCATAAAATCAGGTGTGATTGGCATCTCCTTTCTTACGTTGTTTAACTTAATAGGTTCAAAAATATACTTAACACATGTTCTGACATATTGTAGGCATTCAATACATGTTAGCTATGCTTAGTTCTTGAACTCCATATATGCCAATTATATACTTGGAAATAAAGATGCAAAGAATAACTAATTCCTATATTCAAAGTACACAAGGTAGAACTACAGTCAAAATGAGAAAAAATTAAATGTTCTTGTAGAAAACAAGGTCAGAAAAACACAGATATTAACCTGAATATAAACCAGGCATGAAAATATATGAGTTATATTATAATATTCTAATGACTATAGTAGGAGAATAGGTTAGATAAGCTGTTGCCAAGAGAGCAAACTCTAAACCCTATGCTACAACATGGTTTGAACAAGGATTTCTGTTCATGGCTGCCTTCTTAAACATGCTATATCAGCCTTCCTTAAATATACTTTTCTCGATTTTTTTAAAGAACACACTAATTGTGTCTAAAGAATTCTAACACTTCATGTTTTACCAGGCGGGAGAGGAAGTATACAACCAAATGAATCATAGTGTTTGCTCCTGAGACACAGTTCTTTGTTGAAACTGACATGAATATGTGTGACTATAAAATAAAACTATTACAAAGCAACTCATCCTGTTATAATGCCTCAACGGTTAGGATTCCATTAATTAATGGTCTGCAATAAAATATGAGTTGAGATTTTCTCTATGTAGGAGACAAAGGAATCATAATAATTAAAAGCAGACATCCTGCGCCTGATAAACAATTCATGTTATCACATTTTCACAATCAGGCAAGGTTGGTTTTATATCCTAAGTCTACCAGGAAAAGGAGTGTCAAGAAGCCGAGACTAGAAAGTGAAATGGCCAAAATCATAAAATACAAAGCATGCCTGGAATAACAACTTATTGATTCCAGTATCCATACTCATTTCACTACAACATAATGCTTACCTAGGACTTTATGGAGTACAGAAGACAAATCTACAGGAAACAATTAGAGAAACATAAGAAATTGTATGCCTCTGGGTCTGTTGCCTTCTTTGTGTGCTTAAGCTGTTTATAAACATACAATAAATGTTGGTTCCTTTCTCTCTGCTAGAAAGCAGAGATTAAGGAATTTTTGTAAACTGCCCTTAGCTTGTCTGTGCAGGCAGAGGCAGAGTGGGGAATCAGCTCTGGAGTCAATCAAAGCCCACCTCTCCCATATTTTAGATATAATTTGGGCGGGCCATTTATTCTTCCTAAGAATTCACTGTAAAGTGAAATAACACATAAAGTTGTAAATACTAATCTAAATAACTTAGATGTGATATTGCCTATTACCGTTATTATTTTGCAGTTAGTATTACAGGGTGATTAGACAGTGATATATAAAGCCTTTTTGCCCACATGATTCAAGGAAATCAGGCTGGTTTTCCAAATATATCACTAGTCCTAGCATGCATTAATAATGCTTTATCCTAATCCTTGAACAGGCTATTTCCCTCTAAAAGAATTATACCCCTTCCATTCATTCCAATTCTACCCATGCTTGAAAGCTTGGAAAAAATAGTTTCTACCTCTACTCAAAACACATACCTACACACACACGTATACACGCACACAGTTTCTCCAGGAAACCTATATTCATTTATCCTTCCTCTAAATATGGGTTACATGGTATTATCCAAGGAGGTTATATTTATATTTTTATTATTTCACTTGTCTTTACCTCTTTTGATCCCTATGTTCAGGTCAAAGCCTTTAAGGATAAGGAACATTTTTCAAGCCTCTGACATTTCCCACAGAACTCAGCTGGGTACAGAGGGAGCCCCACACATGTTCTACACTTTATTGATTTGTTTTGATGATATGTAAAATACTGATATAATCTGAATTATTCTCTCAGTTTGAACTCACCAAATAGCTAACACTTCTGGATTCTAGGAAACATATAAATGACAAGTATTTCTGTGTGTAACTGTATATCTGCCTCATCTGATAACCACTCTAGAAAACATTTTGACAGTTTCCCAGTGTGAAGAAAAGGATTTTTGTTTAATTAATGAGGCATTTCTCAGGTCCAGATTTTAGTCTTTTAATGCACTTTCAGCTGTTAGAAAGATACTCTTAAAACGTCTTAGCTATTGACTAATGCTTAATTATTCTTTCTCTGGAGTAAATCACATTTTTTATGTAGATCAATTCTTGGCTTTCTTAGCAGGAAGTTCTTTAGATTAGTAATATATCAATGCTTTGTGTTTATTTTCCATTTCTCCTTGTCTTATTTTAAAAGGGAGGTTTGCAAAGGGTTCCACTTACAGAAATACACTAGATACGTATGTGCTTAGTATGTTGTGGAGAAGTGAGCTATATGGTTAACTAAATGTAGGCAGATCAACTCCCTTACCAAAGGTTAAAAAACTAATATAAATATGTATATTATGTGTTTATATTTGTAAATGCTACTTATGAATTTTTATATATTTATACACAGTGCATTTTATTGATTTGAGGAATCTTATATGCTGAAGTTCTCAGTAAAATCAGCTTTCATTCGAATGTATCATGAAACTAATAATCCGATTATTTCATATACCTGAATTTATCAAAAGTGTAGCTGTTTCTGAAACAGAAGATTGAAATAGTTTGCAGTAAAATAAACATAGAATAATAACCCAAACTAAACATTTTTCAACATAATTTCTCCTCAAATAGTTGATGAGTCACAAATTTTTAAAAAAATATGCATTCAGACCATAAAGAAAGGATAATTTTGTATCTAGTTTAATAGTTTTCTAACACTCTGTGATACAGGTGACAATAATCCTGTTTTCAGGGCTGTGTTAAAGCCCATTGTGTGCATGTTTTCCCAGATTTTCATACTCAGTGATAGTTGGTAGCTTGAAATGAGCCATGGTAGGAACATTTACCCCATACTGGAAATCAGCACCTCATTGCCTACAGAGGTCCAGGTGAAAAAATACAATAGCATACAAATAGAAATGCCTTTGATTCATAAAGCTTTCCTCCTCTGAGAGAAACTAGGCTTTAAATAAGTCCTAAAGATAAAATATATTACTAATTTATAACAGGATATGTGAGGAAAGAGCATACAGTACAATTGAAAATGATTAAAGGGTTGATTCTTCTTATTATTATTACTGCAAGTTTAGTTTGGAGAGATAATGTTATGACAGACTACTCTGAGAAAGTGGAGTTAACACTAAGACTGGAGTGACGAACAGAAGCTTGTTTGATGAGTCCTGGGCTAAGTGAAATCCTGTGTAAAGATGCTGGGGCGGGAAAGAATATTGAGCCTCTGTAAGACTAAAGGAAAACCAATAAAAAATAAAAGGGTGATTGTGAGATAATATCAGAGACATTAGGGAAGACCACATCAATAAGGGTAGTTTTGGCCATAATTTTTATTTACTTGAATGACATACAATAAAATAATTGAAGAATTTTATTTGGGGTATAGCTAAAATTTTATTTGCAGTTTATTTAAACAGATGTCTCTAGTTGCTGGGGCAAAAGAAGTGGCAATAAATGAAGCTCAGAAGCTGTCATAGTTACGCCAGTGATTCAAGATGGAGATGATAATGTAAAGTTGGTGGTGATGTTGGGGAATGATGAATGTTTGCACTCAAGATATGTATTAGGAGATTTAGCAGTGCTTAATTAGATCACAGATATGTAAAGGAACAAAAATGACTCTAGGTTTCTGACTTGAAAACATGGCTAAGTAACATAGGTACTGTTCACTGAGCTGGGAAAGTAGAAGATTAACAGAATTAGAAGAATGCTTAAAAATGACTTTATTATTAATATGATCATGTTGAATATGGCATACCTGTGAGAAATATTTATTAGGCAGGTTGGCAAATGGGCATACCTATTTGAGTTGAAGAGATAGTGTTTTCTTTCTTTAAGAGATATAGCCATGGTAGGAGCATGACTAAAATATATATATTTGAGATTTACTTGTATAGATATGCCATTTTTAGCTGTGCAGAAATGCATATAAATACCCAGGGAAGGTGTTTAGCTTCTTCTAGAAGAGAATAACTTCCTAGGATCGCACGCTCAGAAAACTTAGCACACAGGACAAAAAAATGCAAAAAAAAATATGTTTTGAGAATGAAGCCATGCTCAATGGTCAAGTGCTGCTGAGAAGTTAAAAAAGATGAGATCTAAGTAATCTGTGAAAACCTAAATAATTAAAGGATAAAAAAAATATCTGTGCTCATTATCTTCTAGGATTTTCCTAGTAGCAAGGAGCACAGGGATGAACTTCAGTTCTATTTACTTTATTCTACTGAATAGTTTAATAAAACATAAATCATAAATTCAACAGGGACAAAAATGCAAAAGAAGACTATTACAAGAAAATCAAGTCAGTTCTAGCAACATCAATAGTGTTAACACATATTAAATATTATTATATGACATGCCTGTTGTATAAATAATCAAAATCAAATTTCACAATATCATTACCATTGTAGGGATTTATTATTTTCTTATTATAATCAATGATAATGACCATTCAGGTAACTGATGTAGCTTGGCCAGGGGTCATATAATTAATAGATTACCTAGTAATTTTGTTTGTTCTACTTACCCCATTTCTTGAAATACAAAGGTGAACTCAAGAAGAATAAAGTTATAAAGAGAAGAAGCAACAACATGTACAAATTAATAAAGATATGAAAGTAATTGTTATAATCTGGGAGAAGTGAGTACTTCTATGTGACTGGGTAGTGGTGGTGAAAGGTAATATGAAAAAGAAGACCTACAAAGATAGATACATTGAAAAACCATTACTTAAACCCTAACTCTGATGTATGAGAAAAAAATGTTCTGAAGGCTCCTTGGGTTATGACTCTATCTGATTAAATATAATCCATTAATTATTTTTTACATTACTGTGCTTGATGCATTATATTTTTTACATTACTGTATTTGGTTCATTATATTTTTGGTAGGCCTGTGTTATTTCCATGAAGCTACAAAGTTCACAGAATAATAAATTAGAATTTGCTCAAATAAGCATTTTTCTTTCACATATTAGGCTCAAAAAGTTTTTGCTGAATGAACTAGTGAAAAAAGTGAAAATGGCCATCATTTATACTGTAGGTAAAGGAGTCATAGACTCTTTTCCACTAACGGCAGTATGAGAAATTTACATAAGCTGTTTCTCATTGAGAACAACTAGAAGTTATATATGGTATGATTATTTATAATTATAGCCCCTGTGGATCCTTAATCATGCTGTCTTATTGCCTTGTATACTTTGTTATGCTTTACTGTATACTGGAAATTAAATTTGAAAATGTGTTTCTAGAAATAATCTGAAGCCTAGCATTTTCTTACTTTTTTCCAAAAATGACATTTAAAAAAATTTGATACACCATATACCTGAAAGAACTAGTATGTTTGTGTGTGTGTGTGTGTGTGTGTGTGTGTGTGTGTCTGTGCGTGTGTATGTGTCTGTGTGTGTGGTGTACACAAACTATGGAGTGATATCACAAGAGGTCTGAAACAAAAGACTTTCTATCTATAATTCAATTCAGCTGATTTGACATCCTTCAAAAATGAAGACTAATGAAATATTTTTTGTAAGGAAAAATTGAGAGAATTTGGCATCAGCAGATTCACATGAAAGGAAATACCAGAATTTTAGGAGGTAGAAAAAGAAAGTGATACCAAGTGCAGAGTTTCAAATGCAGAAAGAAATATAAAGAAAATAGTAACTCTATTGTTAATCAAAGTGGATATTAACCTTATAGAACACAAATAACTATGTTTTAAATTTAAAATGCCTCTATAATTAAAACACATGACAATGCATCATCATATATATCAAGAAGGGAAGAAGGGGCTAAGTGGCATTAAAGGATTTTTAAATCATTTGAAATTGCCTAGGTAGAAGGTAAAAATAAATATCTTGTATGAAGAAAAAGTGTGCTGAGTTGTCAGGTTAACCACTGAAAGATTATTTACAGGGCCTTTATATATGTATATTTTTAGATGGAGTCTTGCTCTGTCGCCCAGGCTAGAGTGCAGTTGTGGGATCTCAGTTCACTGCAACCTCCACCTCCTGGGTTCAAGCAATTCTCTTGCCTTAGCCTCCAAAGTAGCTGGAATTACAGGTACCCACCACCATGCCTGGCTAATTTTTTGTATTTTTAGTGGAGACTGGGGTTTCACTATGTTGGCCAAGCTGGTCTGGAACTCCTGACCTCATGATCCACCACCTTGGTCTCCCAAAGTGCTGGGATTACAGGTGTGAAGCACCGTGCCTAGCCAGGCCTTTATCTTTTACACAAGGAGGAAAAAATGGAATAGTAACTTTAAAATATCAATAATCACATTAAACATAAGCACCTACATGTCTACTCCAATGTAATGATTAAAATAACAAATTAACTTTAAAAACTATGTGTTGCTTAAAAAGACACATGTAAAAGATAAGTATATTTAGGGGTTAAAAGTTAAAATAATGGAAAAAGATATGCCAAGATACACAAATAAAAGAAGTGCAGTGTAGCCATATCAATATAGGTAAAGCAGATCTGACGAGAAAAAGCACTACAAGAAATAAATAAGGTCATTGAATAAGTGTAATCATGGGATGTTTTAAATGTACCTAATAAATTCCAAATATGACAGTAAATTGTTAATTATAAAAATCAATTTAAAAATAAGAATAAATTATTTACTTCTTTTTCTCCTCGAAATTGTTATTCTACTTCTCCCACAGAATTTTATCCCACTGTAATATATTTTTATACATCAATGTCATTGTTACAATCATGCTATCATACTTCTACAACAGAAGTGTATAATCAGATTTTTTTCTTTCCTGCAAAATTTAATAATTTAAAAAAGTATTTTAGACTGCATTATAGTTACAATTAGCAGTACAGAGTTGAGACAAATACCATAAATTTTCATAATTATTAACAAAAATTTTTTAATTTTTGAACATGTATCCTATGTTGATATGGTGGATGAATTATAGAGCTTTGATTAAACTAGACATCTCTGACACCAATATTTTTTACTTTCTGTGTATTTGGCATCTTAGAGTTTTTGTTTGTTTTTCTGCTTTTGTCATGTCGGGTCAGTGCCTTGTGGTAAGCTCTAGATGTTTTAGTGTTATATGCTTTTCTGTGTAGTGTGAAAGATGGCAATTCTAAAAAGAAAGATGGGAAAGGAGAACCATGAGTAGAGTTCTCAGGTAGATCAACTGAGGATGTGGAAATCAGGTTCACTGGAATACCTCAGTGTGCCACTAGCATGCATGTGTCCAATGTGAGGTGAGCAATCTAGACCAAAGCATCTGATACTTAAATCCCCTCTCCAACATCCTTGCAGTTAAGTCAGTGATTACATTTATGCACAGGATTCTTCCCACTGGACTGTTACAGTTTTCATGAGAACGGGAGTCTTACCTTTTTCACAGCTTCAAGCACAAGAATAATATTAAACTGATATATTGAATAAACTCAATAAACATTGGTTGAATTGAATTAGGATTATAGGGGATTTGCCACAACCCCAGTTGGGAAAATATGTTTCATTAAAAAGAGGTTGGATAATAAAATGCTGAAGCCAGTGCATTTCATGCAAACTTATTATTTTTAAAATTTAAACAATGCTTGGTGATAACTAGAAATGAGTCAGTCTCTCTAGCACCAGGAAAGAGCCAAAAAAAAAAAAAAAAGTTGGGGAAGGGGTGGAGAGGAAACAAAACAAATAGCAGATGGCAGTTGAGCCCAGCCACCCACTCTCCCTGCAGGCCCTTTTGAAATCAACAGATCCAATTTAGATTCCATGTTCTGGGAGTGATTCTGCTGCTTTAGGGACATATCCCTGGCTTGGTGAGTCCTTCCAAAAGCCTAATTCGAGAAAAAGAACAGAGAGAAATAGGATGAGCTAAGGAAATTACTTCTTGACATATTATTTAGGCATACTTCCATCTTGCCTTTCATTTTCTGTATATCTGCTTTGTCTATTTTTTATCTGGTTTCCCAACTGTTATGTCATTCTATTTGGTAAATCCTACATCTCTTTAGGGGATTTACTATTCTGTTTAATGTCTATACGTTTTTCTCCTATTTTAGAGAAGTTCTCTTTCCATTTTCATATACATGATAATTCTTATGGGATCCTTATCTCTGAATAAGGTTGCTTGGTGTGTCACAAACCTACCATCCATTGAATTCATCCCAGGAAATTAAATCAAATAAGCCAGAAAATGGGGCCATTTCAGGAAAGGTAATTTTTTTTTCTGGTGCATCGTATCATCAACTGAGGGACTTTTTTTTTTTTTTTTGCCTATGCATATTAGTTTCATGTAAACAGTTTTACTATAGAAGAGTAAAATGAGAAGCAAATTCATTACAGTGGTGTCATTATATAAAGACTGCTGAATTTTTATGAAGGGCTAATCACTAAATCACCCTTATTCTTTTCTAAGATAAATTGATTCTTTCACAAACACCTATATGTCTCCCTGTGTTCATATTTTCATTTTCACTAGTTTCAAAGTAAACAGTTCCATTGTCACAAAATTAATGAGTTCTGATTGGATTCAGGTTTAGATGTTTTCTTCCTTTTATCTCGCATACTCAAGCAACCCAGATGAAATTCTGCTTCTTAATCAACTAGCAAATGTATTTCCTTTGATCAGTCCAAGGCTGCTGATATGAGTGATAAATATTATATTTACTGTTTCTTTCCCTTGTGTCTTCACAGCATGAGATTTCATATAAGAGACTTGGTTTTGAGCCCAGTGATTGTATTTGATTTGAGTGTAACTCAAAAATGAGTCATTAAATTGCTAAGCTTTGGTGCCCAAGATTCTTCTTTGTGCAAAGAGCTTCATATACAATAAGCTACATCCGAGTTTTTCCTGTTTTACAGATATTGCAACTTAGGGTTAGAAAAGTTACATGTTTTTGCCAAGGAGATCCAATTAGTGGTAAGTAACAGACCTCAAGTTTTGGATTTTGTATGCCTGTCTCCACAGAAAGAACCCAATCTTCTCCTACTCAAGTACAGTTATTTCTCAGTGTCCATGGGAAGTTGGTTCCAGGACCCCATGGATACCAAAATCCATAGATGCTCAAATCTCTTTTATAATATAGTGTTTGCATATAATCTATGCACATCCTCTTATATACTTTAAATGATCTCTAAATTACTTATAATATCTGCTTAAGTCAAATAATATATAGAGATGAATCTCTAAAATGTTTTATTTGGGAAGCAAAAACTGCAATTTAAGGCATGCACATAGAGGTGGTCTTTGGCATGTTCAAGGAACAAAGGAATTGTTGGAAGTTTTATTAGAAAAGGAAATATTACATATGGTTTTGAAAAAAAAAAAAGCTCATTTTGAGAGGGGAAAACCTGGTGAGTGATGGTGGTATGTAAAACTAGTCTTAGAACCATGACAGATCCTTTCTGTGGCTACTAGGTAAAACTAGTCTTAGGGTTACAGCAGGCTGTTTCAGCAGCTCGGGTTGTAGAAAGTTTAATTCTTAGAGCAGTTACATGTGCCCTAAGTGTTTTTCCCCACTGGTCTCTTGAGTCTGATTCAGTTGGATATGACAAGAATGACACAATCTGTACAACTAACTTCCACATACCGAAAACAGTCTAAATGCTACTTACATAATTGTTATACTGTATTTTGGTTACTTTTTATTGTTCTATTATTATTTTAAAAAATATTTTTGACACACAGTTGGTTGAATACCCAGATTTGAAGTCTGCATATAGGGAGGACTGACTGTATAAGAATCATATGTTTGTGCTCCACCTAAAACTTGTATTAATTTGTTCATTCAACACATACTTATTAAATGCTTTCTCTAATTAATAGTAAAAACAATAACTAAAATATTGAGTGAGGAATAAAATCATAAAAGCATATGTATGTATCAGCTCTTATCTTTTCAATGTGACTCTGGTCATCATGGTAAGAAACTCACCATAGGGTTTTATTAAGGTGCATGTCTGCAACATAACAATTAATTATATGCAGTAGTAGTTTTATAAAAAGTACGTTATAAATGAATAAATATTGATGGTGGTCTCCACAGGCTAATACATTGTACCTCTCTTTGCCGAGATTTCTGGACAATTTAAAAAATAACAAACAATGGAATATGAAACTGTGATGTTATATTTATTACTGGAAAAAAAAAGTTAAAAGATGTGGCCTGGCCAGGTGCAGTAGCTCAAGCCGGTAATCCCAGCACTTTGGGAGCTGAGAGAGGCAGATCACGAGATCAGGAGATTGAGACACTCCTGGTCAATATGGTGAAACCCTGTCTCTACTAAAAAACAATAATAATACAAAAATTAGCTGGGCGTAGTGATGTGCACCTATAGTCCCAGCTACTTGAGAGGCTGAGGCAGGAGAATTGCTTGAACTCAGGAGACAGAAGTTGCAGTGAGCCGAGATCACACCACTGTACTCCAGCCTGGTGACAGAGTAAGAACCCATCTCAAAAAAAAAAAAAAAAAAAGAAAAGAAAAGAAAAGAAATGTGATCTTAGGCCATGGCTCTGTATGATGAAGTCTCTGCATATTGGTGAAGAGCACCTGGAAATTCGACAAAACCTTCTTTCCTAGGGTAGATCATGACCAAAAAGGGGAGAATAAGGGGGCTAAGTCTCTTCAATGGGTATGTGATTAAGGTAAAATCTCTCTTAAAAAAATGGGATTATCCCAGCAACTGATGAAGTTGAGCATGGAAAAGCAGTGGTTGCAGTGTGGAAGTCTATAGCTAGAAGGGGCAGAATTCTTAAACTGCATGTCACATATCAGAAGGTCTGTTACTACTTGAAGAGTGAATGTTGGATATGGGTCAATGTTACTTGCTGAAATTTCTCTAAAAAAAAAAAAATGTGGCTTTTTGACCTAAGATAACTTTCTCTAGCTCAGCCAGTTAGTTCTGCTTCCATACTCACCATGTCAGAGACCCTGCTTCTCTCATTCCCACACCATCATTAGCAATCTCTTCAACAAAAATATCCTGTCTTTCAGTGTTAAGAGGTATTTATTCTGCACTGGATGAAAGACCAAGATGGTTCTGCAGAACTTAAATCATTCTGAATTGGAAAGAAAGATCAGAATAATAAGAATAAACAGAGAAAGACATTTCATTCAGTTATTCTTTCTTATTTTTAGACAGTAACAAAGACAGACACACACAACCCTTTAATTAACTGTCCTGCCATATATAAAAAAAGTCTGCTGGGTGTGGTCGCTCACATTTGTAATTCCAGCATTTTGGGAGGCTGAGGTGGGAAGATCACCTGAGCCCAGGAGTTGAAGACCAGCCCGGGCCACATGGTGATAAACCATCTCTACGAATTGTTTTTAAAAAATCAGCTGTGCATCATGGCATGTGTCTGTGGTCCCAGGTACTTGGGAGGCAGAAGTGGGAGGACTGCTTGATCCTGGGAGGTTGAGACTGCAGTGAGCCATATTTGTGCCACTACACTACAGCCTGGGTGACAGAGTGAGACAGAGGGAGACCCTGAAGATACTCAAAATGGTTCATATCACTTCATTATGATTATAAGCATGACTCAGGATAGAATAATGTATTAGTAAGCTTAAGTTCTGGATTCTGGATTTCTTGAGGGAATTCCTAGGGGACAGGGCTTCAAGGTGAACTTTTGATGTTATCTAGCAGGAAGTATTGTAAGTGATGCAAGGACTACATCTGGGCCTTCATATGCATTTTCTGAAATAGTTTCAGTGTCTACAGTTTTACCTCTTCCTAGGAAGATAAAAGAGGTCTCTGAATTAGGGAAGAGATGAGGATATAGGCATATCTTGAGCCAATAAATTGATTTTGCAGAATCCATAGAAGTCTAAATTTTAGTATTTATAGTTTCTATTAATCCCCCAAAGAATTTTCTGCCTTTATTCTGATGTAATCACATGGAACTAAGTACTACGCATTTGTCAAGAAAAAAAGACATATTTCTAGGGACAGTAAAATAGGGAGAAAATAATAGGAATTCATATATGTATTTATTATTTGGAAAAGTATTTTAATTTATGTATTTATGTCTTCATTTTAAAATGCCTTATTCAGGCTTAAAGCTATCTGCAATGAAATGTGAACCTTCACTTAAGTAATTTGCAGTGAAGATAGCTTCAAAAACAGAATTCCAACATAGTAAAAAGATACTTGAATTTAAAACTTGAAAATCAATCTTGACTTGAACATTTAAGAGATTTTTATTTGGGAAACACCCCTTAACATCTCTGAGACTCAGTTTACTTTAAAAGCTGTTATTACTAATTTTATTTATATCAAAAATTACAGTAAGAATTAAGCACAATCATGCTATAAATACAAAGCATTTCTATGAAATGTAGCAAATATTGATTACCTACAATTTGTTTTAAATTATACCATTAAAAGGCTCACCTATGTTTTTTCTTGACCTGGAACAAGAGTACAAATGGAAATTGACATGCTTAAATATTGAGGCATATAACAAAGCCATCATATGTTACATAAAATTTGCATATTTTTGACAAATATAACTTTAAAATAATCAAATCAAATGTTTGTACAATGTTATGGTTCTTATATGACCAAAACTGACTCAGTATCAGGGACAACTGAAGTTATTACTGCATATGCCCAGACAGTCTTTGGAGTCTAGTGATATTTGCATTTGTTTGTTAAAATACAAACTTTCCCATAAATTGTGTGATATTGAGAGTTATATCATAAATAATTTTAAAATAAAATGTAAATTATTAAAGACTACTAGAGTCATCTTAAAAGAACTCAGGATTCAACTTCAAAAGGCTCCCACTGACCAAATGCAGGAAATTATGAGCATTACTAAGAATAATAACTTCAGTAGATGAAAATGTATTAAATATTAATAAATGCGTAAGTTAAAATGATTCCTACAATCATGATTTTGAAAGGTGCTAGGGATCTATATTATTATTTTAAAATTAGTAAATAAAGAGAAAGAATTACCATCTATCTTGCCATGAATCCTGGCTTACCTCTATGTAAAATGTAACAGAGGCTACCAAATAGTAGGTGAGATAAATTTTCTGCATGGATATACTAAATGAAAGAAGAATATAACAGATTTAGAGTATTACCATTGTGCAACCTCTACTGAGCTAAGACCTCTAGATTTGAACATCCAGTACAGCTAATCCCATAAATAGAATGGTTGCCGGGGTTTATGTGCCTCTTGAAGAAAGAAGATAAAATCACCAGTGTAGAATTCTTTCAAACAAACAAATAACCAGTTGGATATGATCAAACCTGTAGTTCATATTCAACCACAGATTTACAGGAAATACAAAGAACAGAGTTAAATTACACTACAGAGATGTAATTAACAACATCTAACAAAATTAACAAAATGCCGTCAAAAGTAGTAGTTACTATTAGTTACATGCCACATACAGCTATTTAAATGTAAGTTTAACATTAAAAAAGCCCTTAATTTAGTTCTTTAGAAACACTCTCCACATTTTTTTCAGGCGCTCAATAGCCATATGCAGCTAGTGGTGATCATATTAAACAGCCCAGAACATTTCTATGATTGCAGAAAGTTCTATTGGACAGTCTTAATTTAAACTGTATAAAACACAGCAAGACAAACAGTTTCTAAAACAATGAGAGCATGAAGAGAGAGAACAAGAACAAAAGCAAATGAGATAAACAGATTTATAAATACTCATAAGATACATCAGTCGTGATCTGTGCAACATTGGGATCCCAGTTAAAGGAACTATAAAACAAATAAATATAAGTCATAACATTTATGAAGCCATTGGAATTTCTAAACTGACTGGATATTTCATGATATTAGGTAACTGTTGTTAATCTATTTCAGATGTAAAATTAAACATAATTCTAGTATTTTAATGTTATTAAAGATTAAGGGATGAAATGATATAGTTTAAATTTTTGTCTAAGTAATATAGGGGAGTGGATGATGGTGTTCATAGGGAAGGAGTTTTAAGGATGGGTGATGAGTACATGGGAATTGTAATACTTTTGTTTCTCCATTGTAAACCAAAAAAGAATAAAATATAATGCAGTTGATTCAACTTATACAAATTTAGATATATAGTCATAAATGGTTGCAATGAACTAATGTTTGCATTTCCCCTAAAATTCATTTATTGAAACCTTAATCCCAACATAGTCGTATTTGGAGATAGGGTCTTTGGAAGGTAATTAGTTCACGAGAGTGAAACCATCATGAATGGGATTAATGCCCTTGAAAGAAGAACCAAAGAGCTAGATTACTCACTTTCTGCCATGTGGGGATACAAGGAGAGGTCAGCAGTCCAGTCAGGGAGAATAAATAATATACATGTTATCTGAGGTGGACATATACCTTTAATCAATTTACCTTTTTTCTTACTTAAGCTTCCTCTTCCTCCCACCCCTCAATTCTACCCTTACCTCAGAACTAGGGCTATTCTTGGTGTAGGCAGTGGTACATTTCATAAACAGCTATGGTGTTTAGATTCAGTAATTTTTTTTTTACATTAGTCAAGAATATGGAGAGATGTTTCTTTGTAGCAGGCATTATTTCATATATTCTTGGCCAGAATGAAGTCACATGTGCATACCTAAGCCTATCACTTGTTAAGAAGGGCAGAAACAGCTTGGTTGGCTTAAACTAAAGAAGGATTTGTCCTATTCTGTACCTAAAGATTTACAATGCCTAATCTTGAACAAGAGTGGTATTCTCATAGTAGGAAGGAAGGGAACAGTGGGAATGTAGAATGCTAGCTAGGTAAGCAACAATATTTTCCAGACTCACCCAGATTCTATTACATAGCATCTGAACACATTAGAAATTACTATAAATGATGAAATGTTGCAGAAAAACACAAATTACATTTCATTTGTAGTAATGAAATGAATGAGAATCACTCTACAATTGGTTCACGTGTTATTTGTTGAAATGATCCACCCAAGAAATAGTCTAACCCTAGATACAGTAAAAATATATATATATATATGGTTATAATCATGACGAATCTCCAGCTCACCATTATCGCTGTGATCATCATCACAATCATTATCTCAATGTTTTAAGAAAATTTTAACACTTTCATAATCTCTTCAAATCAAAGGTCAATAAACATTTCCTGTAAAAGATTAGACACTTAGGATTTGCACACCATATGTTTTTTATTGCAATTATTCAACTCGGTAGTTAGAGCATGAATGCAGTCATAGGCAATTCATGACAAATGGACATAGATGTGAATTAATCAACTTTATTTATGGATACTTCAATTTGAATTTTATATAATTTTTATATATCAAGAAACATTCTGTTATCCCACTGGAGTGCAAGCTCTTGAAAGTCGGATCATGTACTAACTCATTTTTATGTCCCACAAAGTGTCATAAAACAGATTTAAAAAGTTTTGTTTTTTGAATGCAGAATAGTATGATAACTGTAGATGTAGCTCTCTAAGATAACATGGTCAAAATCTGGATGGGGGGCCCTTTAGTCACCCTGTACTCTCTAAGTGTCAATTGCATTTCTGTGCAAAGTCAGTCAGTAAGTCCTGTATCTACCCTCCTACCAAAGCACTTAGGCCATTTCCTATATATAATATAAATATTTAATTATCAGTTAATTACCTCTTTTAAAGCCATTGTGTGTCAGTTTATGCCACCAGCAGCAAACTCCTGGGGATAGGTTTAGGATTTTAAAACTGTCTTTGGATTGATTGCTTGCATGTCTAATGAAAGACAATTGACCCCACTAGCTGCAATGTCTTTGACCTGTACCATATAACTGCAGGAAAAAAAAACTGACTTTTTCAAGAAACAAAACTCTTCTGTATAATTAAAGAGTATTCTGTTGGTCATACTCTTTGCACAGTATAGGTGATTGAAAGCAAGAATACCAGGGGGCGAAAAACCATGGTAAATGCAGTGACTAAGAAAAGCAAGAAATCATGGGCAATCATTCTGTATTAACATAATATTAGAAGCAGCAAGTAAAGTAGTACAAAATGAATGGGTGATTTTTTTCTCAGTATTGGCACTCAGTTGGAAAGTTGTATGCAAAAACACAGGATTCTTGACACTGATATAATGTGCTAAGTGATCACTCTGGACTTAAAGTTCCTTAAGGGCTGGATATGTATATGTCTCACAATTGTATGTTTAGCTCCTAGAAAATTCTTTACATAAAGTCCACATGAGACACAAAATTGAATGAATAGTCATGCACCATTATGTGGTTAACATATGGTATGTTTTTGCAGATTTCGTAATATCACTGAAAAAATTACTATCCCCATTTTATATATGAAATAACTAATGTTCAGTTTTTTTGCCAATGGCAACAAAATCATAAGTGATAAATCTAATATTCAAGAATAAATCTGTTATTCTAAGACTCCTTTGAATCAACCTACATAACTCTCTAAAATACCTATTCAAGGAAGAATGTTGGCTTTAAGGTTATTTGAAAGCTAAGAGGCACATTGATAAAATAATAAAGGTTTTTTTCATAGAGTAGTGAAATATGCTGTATTGGAAGGGGTTGTGATTCCCATCATGGACAATTAATAAATGAAGCTCTGGGACCACTTACTAATAAAATAATTGTAACAAAGTAAAAATAATAAGATAATAAGAAAGCAAAAATCATAAAAATATGCAAAATTTATGTTAAATAAGTACTTTTCTCACTTAATCATTATACCAACACCCTGAGGTGATACTAATTGGATCTCCTACTTCAGAAAACTTTGAACATTGAGAAACTCCTGCTTTAATGATTATGAGTAACCTGTGTGAGTTATAAATATGACATAGTTAATAGGTAGGGAGGCAAGTAGTAAAACTTATTACCAAGTAGCAAACCTGAGTGTATTTTGGATTTGGGAACGCAGATTTAAATTCACATTCACATAATTTTAACACAGATGTCTCAAGAAAAACTGTTCTTACCCAAAGTGTTCATTTGAGTCACTGGAATTAGATGTGAGGCTTCTAAAATTTTCTCTAGGGTGTGTGTGTGTGTGTATGTGTGTGTTTATTCTAAAGTCTGGCAGATACTTTTAGTGTATGTTAGAGCAGTGGATCTCAATCATTTAGATCTCAGTACACATTTACACTCCTAAAAATTACTGATGACTACAAAGTACTTTTGTATAGATGAAAAATCTACCAAAGTGTGTGTGTATATATATATATATTATTGTATATATTATATAATTTTAATTTTCTATATTATATATATAATTTTAATATATATTATAAATATTAATAATATAGTATATATAATATATACTATATTATATAATATTATTATATATTATATAATGTATATAATATATAATAATATTATATAATAATATATATTATAATTATATATAATATATATTATAAATATTAATAATATATATTATAATTACATATATAATATAGAAAATTAAAATTATAAATAATAATACATATTATAATTATATATATAATATAGAAAATTAAAATTATAAATATTAATAATATATATTATAATTATATATATATAATATAGAAAATTAAAATTAACCA